>CABHPQ010162441.1:0-23340 GCA_902168405.1 Peromyscus aztecus
TTGGGAATTTTCTCCTATATTTCCATGGCTGTTTTAAAATTTATAGACAAAAATTGTTATTCTGCTGAGACCATCTCAGTATCCGATGACCATGTCCTTGTGGGGGCCATACTGATCTGGGTAGCCTGTGCTGTCATCTGGGGCCATGGAGACATCTGGCCTGGGCCACAGCCTAGGGCCATGTCTGAGTCTGTGGTCCTGCTGCAGATGGGTTTTATGATAGTGTCCATGGCCAGTGTTAGCACAGGGGGTCATAAGTACCATATGTGTGCAAATCCGTGAGCTGCTTTGGGTCAGCCCCACCCTTCGCTAGCCCTAGGATAGATGACCCTGGCCCTTGCTGGCTAGAAACTGCAACAAGAGAGCTGTCCCTGCCTTTCAGAGGAGAGCTGCACCCAACTCTCTAAACACATACTCAGGAAAGATAGAGCTACCCCTTACCACTGGCATGCAACTCACCAGGGCAGTACACTAGAGCTGAACCTATTGCTGGGGTCTCTTGCGAGATGACTCTGAGGGTATGAGAGTAGGAGAGCTGACCCTGCCACCTCCTCTATCTGCCATGTGGTGGTATGAGTGAGAAAAAGATGTCTCCGCCCTCCCCCCAACCCTGCACTTACCCAATACCACCTGCAGCAGGTGAGAAAACTGGCCTCACAGTTCCCAAGTGGGATCTGCACCCCTTCTGGGCAGTATACTAGAGCTGATCCTGTTGTCAGGATGTATGTGAGCTGGCTCTGGGGGCATGAGGGCAGCAGAGCTGACTCCCTCCCCTTATCTGCCATGTGGCAGCATGGATAAAGGAAAGATGTTCTTCCCCACTTTGCACCATGCTACTTGCGGCAGGAGAGAGAAATGGCCCAAGGATCATGAAAGTGAGAGGACTGTCCCAGCCCCTTACCAGCTGCAGCACACTAGAGCTGGCCCTGTTGTCCAGGGAGCAGGTGAGTCAGCCCTGAGGGCATGAGATCAGGAGAGCTGACTCCACCCCCTCCTCATATAATCCCTGCAGCAGTTGGGAGAGAGGGCTCTGTGTCTGCCTGGGCAAAAGAGAACTGGCCTAGGTGGTGTGAGTGTGAATAGGCTGGATCTGAGAACAGGAGAACTGGCCCAGCCCTTTGCTGTAGGATGCATTGGGTGCACTAGCCAAGTGCTGGAGAGCTCACCCAGGTAGTAATGATGAGGAAAATCTGGCAGGCTGACCAACCCAGCTACCACTCAGGCCCAGAACCAGGGCTATGAGTTGTCCCACCCCAACATCCACGACATCTATGAACTGTTGGAGTTTGTGAAGGGGAAGAACCTACAGATTCAAAACTACAGGGTCTCCATGACACAGGACAGAATTCCAACATGAAAGTAGGAGTCTCCAGAGGATGGGGGTATCTAAATACAAACTATGGGCTCCTTTGCTATGGCATTAACATAGTACTTAGATCAGCAGGGCAGAAAAGTGGTCCCATGGTTAAATCATGTGGCCAACTGATTGCTGACAAACCACCAAGACAATGTAATGCTTGGAAAACAATGCTTTGCCATACACAAAAGAAAGTAGTAGAGTCCTGATCTCACACCAGAAATAGAAATCAAGTTAAAATGTATGGAAAAGATAACACTTGAAAATATAAAAAACCTAAGATCAAAGAAAGAAAACACTCTTAGCCACTAGCTTGGCATGACCTTTAGATGTCATGCTAAAAGCTCAGGTCACCAAGGCAAAAACTAATAAATGCACTGCCTTTATTTCTTATGCACAACAAAGGAAACAATGTATATCTTGAAATACAATTTTCAATGGGAACATAGAGATCAGGAAAATGTTTGCAAATCATGATCTAATAAAGGGCTGATTACAAAGTTGATTAAGAGCTCATATAACTCAGTAATGCAGGAACAACCCAACTTGACCTAGGACAATAGCTTGAATCGACATTTCCCAAAAATAAATAAGAGTGCCAATAGGAGCCTGAGAGTGTTCAATGTCATTAATCATTAGGTAAATGTAGACCAAACCCACCGGAATGGCTATCAACACAAAGTCAGAAAATAATAAAGGTGAGCACATAGATGAAGAAGGAACTCTTTTATAGCCATTGCAAAAAAACAGCATAGAAGTTTTGGGTACATAAAGACAGAGCTCTGACCCAGTGAAATCCTCCCTCAAAAAGATATTCCTGTTTCACATTCATACAGCACCATTCTCAACAGCCAAGAAATGAAAATAACCTAAACATCTATAGCAGGAGAAACAGACGAAGAATCTGTGGTTATACAGTAGGACATTATTCATCTCTAAAACAAAGAACAAAATATTGCAGGCTGTTACAAAATACATGAGCCTGGTGAATGTTATGCTTTATGAAATAATTTTCTAAATTGTATAATCTCATTTATATAAAGAACCTTTAAAGAAAGCCAAATATATCAAGAAAAGGAAGCAGTAGGTATTGGTTGGGAAGAAGAAATAGGGAGACACATGCTAGAAGTTATAACATAGACGTACATAAGATGAGCAAATCCTGAGCTCATGTGTCCATTGTAAGGACTACAGTAAAGCAAATGCACCATGCAAGATACTCATGCTAAATGAGTAGATTTCAGCTCTTCTTGGCACAACAACAAAAAAAAAAGAATAACTATATGACACAACGGATATATTAGTTTTCTTCATTACAGTATTCTTTTTATTCTTTTTATATACCCCGTGTGGTGGTTTGAAAGAAAATGGTGGGAGTGGAACTATCAGGAGGTGTGGCTTTGTTGCAGTAGGTGTGGTCTTGTTGGAGGAGATGTGTCACTGTGGGGGAAGGCTTTGAGGGGTCATATGTGCTCAAGCCATGTCCAGTGAGACAGACCACTTCCCTGTTGCCTTCTGATCAAGAGGCAGCCAGCACCAGGTCTGTCTGCATGCTGCCATGCTCCCAGTCATGATGATAATGGACTGAACCCCCAAAAGGTAAGCCGCCACCTCAGTTAAAGGTTTTCCTTTATAAGGGTTGTTGTGGTCATGGTGTCTCTTCACAGCAATAGGAGACTAACTAAGACGCCCCATAACATCATTCTATATGTTTTTAAATATACAATAAATTTTATTTTAATAAATCAGGAGGATTAGTGCTAAAATTGCTGGAAGGTGAAATCAGATTTCCTACCTGTACTCCATCCTCGCAAACTTCGTTGTTCTTACTCAAAGCGCTGGGACAGTCATTGGAAATTTTACTATTGGCAATATGCTCATTAATATCTTGACCTGCAAATCAAAGCATGATTTCAAGATATTCATTTGTACTTTATTTGTAAGCTACATATAGTCTTGGCAAGATAAATTACAGTTGGATTCTGGTTCTCCTCCTTTTGACAAATGCAAATTATTAGTAAATTTATCTAAATGTGAAACATTTAAATTTTCTTTTAGAAAGTAATTTTCTTATTAATGATCTGTCCAGTCTCACCTGGAGTGCTGTTGAAGTTGCCACAAAGACCACAGGTTGTATACTGACTATAAAGAGTGAGCTGTAAAAACAAATAACATTGGTATTTTCAGAATACATTGAAAATATCTCAAGACAATTTTTAACCAAACCAAAAGACAGGGTCTCTTCCTATGCAGTCCTGGGTGCATTGATCATTTCAGGGAATGGTGTCTTTTTTTAAAGAATCTGTGGACTGAACTTGGAACAAATAGGACTCCAATGCTTATTGTGTCCTCAGGCAGATTATTTTATTTTGTTTTGGAGACAGAGTTTCTCTACATAACAGTCCTGGGTGGCCTGGAACTCACTCTGTAGATCAGGCTGGCCTCAAAAATCACAGAGATCCACCTGCCTCTGCCTCCTGAGTGCTGGATTAAAGGTGTGTGCCACCACTGAGAGGCAGATTTTTCTTTCCATTTACTGAAAATAGATTTTTTTCTCACATAATATATTCTGATTACAGTTTCCCCTCCCTCAATTCTTCCCATTTCCTCCCTACCTCCCCTTCCATCTGGATTCACACCGTTTCTGTCTCTCATTAGAAAACAGACTTCAAAGGGATAATAGTATAATAATACAATATAATATAATGTTAAAACAAGAACTAACGCATCAGAACAGGACAAAACAAACAATCAGAAGGGAAAGAGCCCAAGGAAAGGCACAAGGAACAGCTATGGATGCAGAGACCCACTTATTTGCACACTCAGGAGTCCCATGGAAAACACTTCTGCCTTCCTTTACTGCATAGTCCGTCCTATCATCAGCCATCTAAGGCAGCTGCATATGGAGGAACTGTGACTGTCGGGCAAGATAAGGTTCATCATAGCAAGCAGATACAGATTTATCAACAAATCATACTTTATTCTTTCCTTATGTGTTTATTTTTATGACTAAAACCAAAGACCAAAAACCAGAAAGTTCAAAGAGAATCACTGATCACTTACTGAGAGTTTGTTCTTGCTCCACCTGACAGACAGGGTTTTTCTACGGCTTTCCAGAACAGAGTGATCACCTTGTTTTTTAATGTGAATCATCTTATTGCTGTATGGCACCTGTACCCTGAAAAGTATTTAAAAGAAAAGTGTGTGCAAGTAGTGAGAATAGTTCTATTGTAATAAGGGCTGTTTAGGAATAAATATTATAGCCTTGGTATTTTGGAAAAATGAACAGGAAGAATGCTGTGGGATGTTCTGTATGGCAAATGTGTTGCTAATAAAACACTGATTGACCAGTGGCTAGGCAGGAAGTATAGGCGGGACTAACAGAGAGAATAAAAAGAACAGGAAGGCGGAGGGAGTCTTTGCCAGCCGCCGCCAGGACAAGCAGCATGTAAAGATGCCTGTAAGCCATGAGCCACTTGGCAAAGTATAGATTTATAGAAATGGATAAATCTAAGATATAAGGACAGTTAGCAAGAAGCCTGCCACGGCCATACAGTTTGTAGGCAATATAAGCCTCTGTGTTTACTTGGTTGGGTCTGAGCGGCTGTGGGACTGGCAGGTGAAAGAGATTTATCCTGACCGTGGGCCAGGCAGGAAAACTCTAGCAACAGGAGAATATTGATTGGGTGTCAAAAAAAAAAAAAAAACAATCCAATAGCTTGAAATATTCATGAGTAGAATATCAATTGCCTCTCAATTTCTGATCCCAGAAAGCTGCCCAAGAGTTGGTCTTTCTGAAACATGAGTTGTTAGTTTTGAAAAATAATGGTCTAGGAGCTGTGATCTCCTCAATTTCTACTTTGTGCAGCTTCAACTTTGTATTTAACATTGAGCACGTCAATGAAAACGGCAATGTTCTGGTATCTATTTTGTGGAATCTACATTTTACGCTCAATCTAGGCGCCGTATCCTTGTGCAACAGAGACACCAGTTGTGTTCTAACTTGCCATAGACAAGCATTGAAAGAGGGGCCTGTCATCCATTCCTTACTTAACTTGGCTTTTGTGTCTGCTTGGTTTGGGTTCATACTCCAAACTATTCTGTAATGCTTAGGCAGTACTTTCTGTTAATTACCTTTCATCATTAACAAAAATAGTATTATTCAAGACGGAGATGCCAACATCATCAATCACAGCTTTTATTTCTTCAATTTCACTGTTCATGTGCCTTTTGATCTCAATATTGAAGTCTCCTCCGGATTCAGCACAGTCACGGCAAAACGTGTACGTGCAGGAAGACTCAAAGGAAAATATGCGGCCATTGAAAGCCTTGTATGCGCCACTGCCCCACGTGGCCGTTTCACCTACACAGCAATCAGAGAAGAAATTCACAGTTGTTGAGACCAATGAACATACTTCTAGCTGCTTCTTATTTTTATGTACCAAAAAAACTCATGATAAGGTTCAGTTTGCCCAGTTGCTAAGTGCTTTAGTTGTTTGTCTGACTTTTCTCACTAATGTAAAACTGAAAGGAAAGCAGAAATAGGTCCCATGAGATACCTGCAATGATCAGTCTGGCTAAAATACAACTCTAATCAAAACATCTATTTTTCCTTGGGGGGGGGGGAAACGGATATTGTGTCTAATATGAGGGAGGAAGGGAAGGAAGCTGATGTTTTCTCATTGACTTTGCTTTTAGTAGGGAGATTTTATCCTGTGTGAATGTGGCACCATTTCTATCATATGAGTAGAAAAATTAGATTACAATTTTTAAGTAGAAATGCATATATGTATGTGTACATAGATTATTTCATATGCTGTATTCTTGGGCACTAAAAACAAATAGTGTGCATGGCATATCATTCAAATATGGAGTGGTCAAATAAATGGGTGAAGGAAGGGTAATTGTTTTCAATTAGTTTCCGATTTTTGTTACTTTGTGTTCACTTTCAGCTACTGGGTTAGACTAAACATGAACCAACACTGAGTTATAGTCACTTACCAGCATCTTCATTGGCTTCTGAGTATGTGGGAGTTGCTTCTGGAATATGGGATCCTTTTTCTATTCAACACAAAGTATAGATAATATTTAAGTTGAATCATACATTGACTTAAGACGTATTTAAAAGGATATGAGACTTCTAATTGGGAAGTTAAATGTTGTTGCCAAGGTGCAGTTCCTTATCCTGAATACGTAAAATTGCTCTTGAGAGCTAAGATTTGTCAAATTCATATGGATAATTATCTCTGAAATTCACTTTTCTTTCTGGGCCCAGTCAGTCATTTGTGTGTTCTGAAATCCTTAGGGGCAATTCATTTGGGATCATGCCCAATCACTAACATCCTATATCTATTTCACAGCCGTCTGCTCTGCTTGAAAAATAAGCTAATCTTTTACACTATAAGCCAATCTTTATCAGAAGCCACAAAACAAGCAAGCCCAAGGTGCGGCTTAGTCCACCACTATTATTTAATACTAATAATGCAATCATGTATGCATGTGGAAAATGTAATTTCCCTAGATGAAAGGGACTGACAAGTACCTTGAAATTTCAAATCTGCATGTATATTTCTAATCACCCTTTGATCTAGATAAGTAATTTAATATGAAATCTCAGGGTCAGGCTTAAATGTCAGGGTAACAGAAGTAGGTATTTCATGAAAATTTTTAAACACTTTTTACAATGCTTTTATTGTCTGCTTATGAATTGTCTAACCACTCTCTTTACCATAGAGTAGCTTTACTCAGATTGTGAGGACATAGATTATACTCCTAATTTGTGTAGAGCAGTTTATAACTATGTCTAAAGTGATAAAGGAGAAGTGATGTTGTGCTTTATTAAAATTTCCCTAAAACATATTTTTCTCATAATCAAAAAATTTCTTTAAACACCTCATTGGTGTCCTAAATCTTTTCCTCAGGAAACACTAAGAGGCTCAATATTGTAAACACAGTAGCACAGTAATATCAGGTCCCTGTAAACTAGTAACCAACAGAACCCTTCAAACTTACATTTGTGTGTGCATGTGTCTATTTTTTTTTAAACACCCAAAGCCACAAATCAAATTACCTGGAGTACTGGGTGGTCCAGATGTAGTGTACTCAGATGAGCTTGTGGTACCTGTTTTAATAGAGAATTATGCATAGTAAAATACAGTTTTAAAAATCTGATGAATAAACCATGGATACAAGCTCAGCAATCCTCATGTTCAAATACTTGGGCCTCGAGAAGCTGTATCCAAAAAAAAGGCATGTTATCAACTCAACTTCTACTGAAGCAAAATAATAATAATAATAATAATTACATATCAGATAAAAAGTTAACTTATTCCAGACACATCAACTTAGAATTTGATAAGGGGAAGAGCAAAGAGTTGTGCACACACTAATGAAAGTATCTTATTTCAGTTTCAGTGAAACTAACCTGCTTTACATTTGGGATATGTAGGTGTCTTGAACAAAGGATTCTTGCCCATAGGAACTGGGAGTGTGCAAAACACTAACTAGATGAACGATGCCTTTGCTATGGATATCAAGAAACCCAGGATGAGGGCCAAACGAAGTGGACACATGCCCTCATCCCTAACCCGGAAGCTATTTCCAGTTGGTAATAAGTTGTAAATGAAAATTTAGTTTTCTCCAAGGGAGTCTTACTGGGGAAACAAACCACTCTTGAGGGTAGGCTCCATGCCCACCAGCAGACGGACAACAAATAAACTCAAGGTATCTGGGAGATTCTGCGTCTCACACTGTTAAGTCAGGGTATTCTTTGCTTATGGATTACAGCTTCCAGTTTTGTGTTTTTGTGGGATGTCTGTGTGTGCACACGTGTGTGTCTCTGCATCTCCATGCATTTCATGCCCTTCTCTTTGGATCTTTTTCTCCTTTAGTTGTTTCGTCCTATTATGGTGTGTTTGCTTTTTGTTTTATCTTATTTTCTCTTCATATTATTCCTTAAACACCTATTTACTTGCTAGTGAGAGACTTAGAAAGGGTGTGGATCTGGTTGAGAAGGAAGATGGGGAGGAAAAGTGAGGAGTAGGGGGAGGGGAAACTGTAATCAGATTATATTGTATAAAAAAAATCTATTTGCAATAAAAGAAAAAAACACTAAACTTTGGGGGAAAAAAACAGCAAAATAAATCCAGAACCTTCCATTGCCACTAGATTTACTGCCATTGGTGCACTACCCCCCCCCCCCCAAAAAAAAACAACCCATTATGCCATTTACTAAAAATCTCCTCGGGGAAAATCAAAGCAGCCATGCTTCAACATAAAAATGGCCGAAAAGTCTCTAATGGGGAACTTTCTCACAGTAGAAACATAAGAAGTAGTTAATTCTGTTTATACTACCTAGCCAAACCTAACCTTGTGTGTGCACTGTGCTTTTCCTAAATGTGCTCTCCATCCCTCTCCTGCTTATCTCCTCCCTCCCCCGACTCCTGCTCAAATCTTCCTTCCCTTCTCCCACAGCTGCTTATCTCTCCCTTTCCTTCCCTGCACCCCTGCTCATCCCCCCCTTCCCTTCCCTCTCTCCATTCATGCTCACACCTCCCCCCATCCCCGCTTCCCTCCCTCCACCCATGCTCATCTCTCCACCTTCCATCATTCTACCCACGCTGCAATCTATGTTGAAACACTTCCAATAAACTCTAAAACTATTTCATATTAACTCATCTGAAAATTTGGCGTTTTAGTAAAGAATCTCTGCATCTCCACAGAGGACCCAAAAACAACTCCCAGGATGCTTACAGATGGCAGCAAAGGTCAGCAAAAGGCTCCCATCACCATTGACACCCCACCACACACACCCTTGTCGAAACATACAGGGCATACTCAGAGGTGCTGGTGGTGAGATTTCTCAATAGTTACTAAGTTCCTTCATTTTATTATTTTTATTTACATCTTTCTTTCCTTCCTTCCTTCTTTCTTTATTTCTCTCTCTCTCTCTCTCTCTCTCTCTCTCTCTCTCTCTCTCTCTCTTCCTTAACTTTTCTTCGGTTTACTGACAGAGACCCACTTCCTATTTGATGAATACCACCAGCACCAGAGAGAGGAATTGCCTGCATAGTTTTCCACCTCACTCCTGTGTCAGATAGAAAAATTCACAAGTCAGCAGGAGGACATCATTCTAAGTGTTCATCCAAGCATGTCCTATACCTCTCTCGTTCCCACCCCAGAGCTGCTCCAAACCTGGCTGTGGTGAACCGACTCTGGGATGACACATAGAGGAGTGGGCCTCATTAAGCAGTACACCCTGGACCCAGAACACGTTAGGGATAGCTGTTCCTCTGCATGGCTTGCTTCAATCCCATCCCCAAACTTCCTTAGCAGCACTCCCTTCCTTTCCGCTGTGGCTGCTTTCCTTAAAGCTATCAGCCTCTCAGATAGGAAACTGGCCAGTCTTTTCTCTGACTCTG
Organism: Peromyscus aztecus; assembly: GCA_902168405.1. Lineage (NCBI taxonomy): Eukaryota > Metazoa > Chordata > Mammalia > Rodentia > Cricetidae > Peromyscus > Peromyscus aztecus. The sequence goes on from CABHPQ010162441.1 coordinate 9,778, forward strand.
CTTTAGCAGATTGCTTTCACAGCCTCAAAGTCTCTGGTTTTGAGACACTGATTCCCACCTTTATTTCTAAATACTGGGACTAAATGATCTTTTGAAATGGAGCCTCCAAGATTTCCCATGGCCAAAATAGACAAATTTAGACCCTATAGGTGTATCATAAGACATTAAAACCCTAACTCTTATTCTAGTGATGCCTATATTTTTTTTTCTGCAAAGTGATGGATTATGATTCAATCGTTTGCTCAGAAAACCTGACCAAGGGCCTCTGGAGGCAGCATAGGACAGGGAAGAGATGTCTATTTCAGGCAGAAAGCTCATAAATACATTTCCACATTGAAAAACATTCCTGGCCAGCAGTATCTAGTCCTGAGATTTCCTTCTTCCTTTCCTATTTCTTTTGGATATGCACATGATCACAGGGGATACAGTTTCATGTCATTATAAACAAGAAGGTTGAGAAATTTGACTGAAAAACTGGCATTAAAAGAGAAATTTCTGGGGCTTAACAGCAAAGAACACTTGCTGCTCTTCTAGAGGGTCTGAGTTGGGTTCCCAGCATCCACGTCAGGCAGCTCCTGTAATTCCAGTTCCAAGGGACACAAGCAATACCCTTTTCTGGCCTTGGCAGACATCATACTCATGCAGCCTTCACACACACACACACACACACACACACACACACACACACACACACGTAAATCTTTAAAAAAAATTTCCAGTTGTTAGGGTGTCTCTTTGATGGTTAGTTCTTCATAGAGGAAAAGATTTGTCTTAAGTCTTCATCACAAGCTTCACTTTTGACTGATTATCTTTTTTTGTTGTGGTTATAGCTTTGTCAATGATAAGTTAAGTGCAGTGGCTTTTATATAAAAATCTTCAACCTTGTTTTCACTAAGAATAACACCTTTGGAAGCACAGATTTGGAATTAGAGATGATGGATAATGAAAGCTATAAGCCTTTTGATTTAGTTTATTTTAATGATTAGTGTGCATTATCTGAAGGTTGTGCTTTTGCATATACAGTATTTACAGGCCTCTTAATCAGCTTCAGACTTAATCTGAATTCTTTTTAAGTTGTGGAACTTGAAAACATCTAACAAATAAGTTAATTTAAACTTACTGGGCTGAGATGTGGCTTAGGTATAGAACACTTGCCTAGTAGGCATGAGGCCCTGGGTTCAATTCCCAATATTATTTCCCACCCTAAAAAAATAGGACAAAATATTTTAACAAATGATAATTTTATTAATGACCAGCACGGTGGTACACATTAGTGATCCAAGCACTCAGGAAGCTGAAGAAAGATAAATATGAAAAGTTGAAGGCCAGACTGAGGCTATGTACCACGTTCCAGGCCAGTTAAGGCTACATGGTAAAATTCTGCCTCGAAAAAACAAAAATATAAACAAAGTTATCAGTAAGAGAAGATAAGGATGTCTCCATGGCTGTTAATATATGCTTTTCCTGTATTTATATCAGTTAGATGTTTAAGATGCAAAGTCAGTGCTTTCTCTGTTTATATACAGTTTCTTGGGCTTCCATTAAAATATTATTATTATTTCAAAATATGGAAATTTTGTCAAGAATAGTAAGTCAGGCATGAAACAACAAGCCAGAGGAAGACAGGAGAACTTTTAGGTACAGAAATATATTTTTGAAAAGTGTTAAAGAGAAAGTGGGTGAACAAGGGATCTAAACCCATGTTAAAACAAGAGATGTAAAAGATTTTTGTCTTAAAAGTAACAGATTGATCCAAAACGGAAATGGGCAGGTAAGGAAAACCCAGAGTATGAGCCGCAAAGGTTTGTGAAGGATGAAACGTGCTTTTTAATTCAAAAAAATGATGCAGTTAGCAGAGGTGTGTGGGGGAAAGATGTCCCCCCTTACCCCTCGCCCCTCACCACCTGCTGTAGAAGAGCCTACCTTCCCCCCTTACCAGCTCCAGCACTAGGAAAGTGGGCCCTGCTCCTCATCTGGGCAGCACGGTAGAGCTGAGCCTGATGGCAGAGGTGTGGGTGAGCTGGCCCTGAGAGTGTGAGGTTGGGATAGCTGGCCACACCTCTCTCATCTACCATGTGGTGGTGAAGGCGAGGGAAAGATGCGCTCCCACCCTGCTGCTGGCACCTGTGGTGGGCAATGGAGCTGACCTCTTCCCCCTTGTCAGCTGCCACATTCAGTGAAGTAGGTCCTGCACCTTGCCTGGGCAACACAGCCAAGCTGACCCTGTTGACAAGGGTGCGGGTGAACTGGCCTCTAGAATGTGAGCATGGGAGACCTGGTCCTGCCCTTCATATGGTGGTGTGGGTGGGGGAGAGATGCCCCACCTCCTGTGATAGGTGGAAGAGCTGTCTGTCCCTGAGGTCATAAGAATGGGAGAGCTCTCTCTGCCCCTCACCAGCTGCAGCACTCCAAAGAGGGGACCCTGCACCTCATCTGGGCAACAGAGTGGAGCTGGTCCTGATGGTATAGTTGTGGGAGTGCTGATCCTGAGGGTGTGAAAACAGGAGAATTGGCCCCAGCTCCCTTGTTCATCACTGCTAGGAGTAAACCAGTCAGGGCAATGCTGGAGAGCTCACCCTGGTGGTGAGGATGGGGGAGAGATGGTAAGCTGACCAACCCTGCAACTACCCATGCCTAGAACCAAGGTTTTGAGTCGGCCCGCCCCAATATCCACCCCATCCATGATCTGCTGGAGCACTTGAAGGGATTGGTCCTGCAGAACCAAAGCTGCAGGACCTCCATGACACAGAGCAACAACAGGATATCCAAGAGGAGTCCCAGTGAGGGCCCAGCATCCATAGTGTAGCAGAAGCCAGAGGCCTCAAACCAGACCAATGCCTCTTTGCAACAAACAGTTACAAGTGAAGATTCAGGGGCAAAAGTGTTTTCTGAGTGACTCACTGTGTCACACTGCAGCTTCCATGATGAGCTTTTCCCTTTTCTTTCTTTTTCTCTTAAATATTATTTTACTTTGGGGGGGGGCAGAGGGTGGGGGTGGTGCAAGGGCAGAGGGAGAAATGAATGGGATCAAGATACATGGTGTGAAAGACACAAAGAATAAATAAATAAAAATTTAAAAATTATACATGTATGCTTAAATTGGCTATATTTCAAAAAAATTATTATTTAAGTTGTTCTAAGCTAAAATATTACTTATGTTTGATTGGAGCTTCCAGCTTGCCCCTGCACAAACCGGAAACCCCTGTCTGCACTACTTCCCCCCCCCCCACACACACACACACATTAAAAAACTCTGAACAAGGAATGGCACCCAAAGCCTAGTTTGACATTCCTACCAGCCATTGCAACCCACCTTCCTGATGTGATCAAACCACCCAAGTGCCAGCCCAGGGGTTTAGCCTTTGACGATACTTAAAAACAGTCCCAGCTTCTGCCTGGTCAGTCATCACCCCTTGCCTAAGAGCTATAAAAACTCCCTGCTTGGCTCGGGGTGCAACTTCTTTAGCCTCTTTCTCTGAGACCAGTGAACCTGCCCAGGAGTTGCTGTATTCTCAGTAAACCTGCTGTTATGCCTGTCATGTGGATTGATCTGGTGTGCTGTATCAGTAGGGAGATTTATTATGGGGTGGGGGGAGAAACATATCAGCTAGAACTTATTTTATCAGCCAATATTCTTTAGACATCCGGAAGGAGCTTCAAAAGCAGACACTAAGGTGTCTGGCGACACCTATACCATTTAAATTTGGTTTCTGGAGTGTCAGCAATGGTGATAAAGCACAGGCAAAGTGCCAGGGAAAATGGTCACAGACATAAGAAAAAGCCCGCCTGGTGATAGCCCTGCCCCTGGGACAAATGTATTTCCCCCAGGCAAACAAACAGGCTCCTCAGAGAAACTGAGGTAAAATAAAAACGTTTTGAAAGGGCTGATGCTTGACCTTGCTGTGGAAAATCAAGGTACTGAAAAATAACTTCCCTGGATGGACTTTTAGGAACTCAGGACATTGCCCCTCTGCAAAAGGGGAGTCCTTCGGCTACAGTGATGGATATTGTGGGAGATGACAGCTGCCCAGTGTTTCCTAGGGAAGCCTGCCTCAAGTAGCAGTGGCCACCATTGAGATGCCTTGTGTAACGTTATTTACTGGAGAAAACCATTTATGGGGGAATTGTTTTCTGCCAGAACAGACAACCTAGGACTCCTTTCTAAATGAATTTATATAGTAACCAATTGTTAAAAGAAACACCCCAAACCAAAAGATTTACCAAACCCATAACGTCCAGATGTTTAAAGGATTTACAATTATCAGCCATGGGGTGGAGAGTTCATGATTTATGCAAAGAAAATCATTTGCCTTCTATATGGCAAAATGATAAAGATATGGTATTTACAGTCCTCGCTCATAACTGAAAGAACATTCAGAGGCCAACTTTTTGATTTGACTAAAAATGGCTGTTAGAATCAAGGGAAACTATTAGATTCTGTGGCTGAAAGCAGATCACTGGAAATTGACAGTGGAAATTATACTGAGTCACCTGGAAAGAGGTGCACTATGTGGAGGTCCACAAAGTTTTCCTAGTGAGATCCGAGCTTGCTTTACCCGGCAGAGCTGCATTAGATGATTACTTGACCATGTGCATAGTTACTAGGTGATTGGAAGGGTCTGCACTTGGTTGTGCTAGGAGGAGGTCTTTTGCTCCACCCCTTGGCATTCCTATAAATAGCCCTTTAGAAGACACAGGAAGGGCTGGTGGATAATGATCCAGGCCTTCTCAAGGCTATCCTGAGTTTCTATCTGTTTCTCCCCCCTCTATCCTTCTATCTAATATCCCTTATCCCTCACTCCTCAAGAGTACCCTGTCATAAAATGTGGGAACTGGTCTCCCAGTTGGGGTCCCACAGCACTAAACTTTTCTGGTCACAGGTTATGGCCTGTCCACTATTTAGTAACTCAGGAATTGAGACCAAACTACTGACTGACTTCGCTTAGCCCAACAAAAACATTCTGCCAGGGATGGTGGGGGGGGGGAGTGGGAGTGGGGTGTGTGGGCAGGATTGACAATCTGATTTTTTTTCAGATACCTCTCAAAGGATGTAAATATTTCTGGGTAAACAGAAATTATTCTTTTGTATCTAACTATAGTCTCAGTACATAACCATGTTTAGGTTTTTAGCTTTTAACATCTTTTTTTAATTGATTTCAATAAACCCTGTTTACCTTGAAACTAATTTCCTTTTAGACTGGGCATGGCAATATTTAAGAGATACTTTGGAAGAAGCCTGATGAGTTTGTGGATTTCAGCTGTTTACTATTTCTGGTTTTAGGGTGTCTTTACAGAATCATGACTGGAAATAGCAGTAGAACTTACTTGGGATGAATAATGAAAGTCTTTCATCTTTTAAATAGCTTCAGGTTTTAATGTTTATGGCCAGTCAATCTTACTGACCTTGAAACCAGGCCCAGGGACAGTTTTTTCTTTAGCAGAGATTCACCCCAAACAGGGGTTGTGGCTAAGCCCCCAATAAAACTAGTCTCCTATATAGTGTCTCAAGGTTTACCCAATGGTCAGGAAGGACAACTTCAGATTTAAGATGGTGGCATTCGGTTCATTCCTGTGAAAGGGCAGCTCTGTCAATTGGCTCCCCTTTGTTTGGAAACTTTGCCCAGTGGTTAGGGTGGATCTCTGCCACAAACAGTAATTGACCATAATAACAGTAGAGAAAATGGTTTGTCTTTGCTAGCCAGACATGGAGATCTAGAATCATGTGAGTTATTTCTATTTGCACTAAATGGTTTAATGGAAACATTCTCTGAGTGAGCTTTGCCCCAGCGTGTATTGGAGAGAACTGTACATTAGGATTCCACTGGGTATAAGGAAAAGTCACTGGATGAAGATTATTAACTACCCTGGAGGTCTTCTCATTTTACCATAGTTGGACAATATCTGTTTTTTTCACTGGTATAAGCATTTAGCTTCCATATTTATTCCTCAACAAGAGTTTGAGGGTGTTATATGACAAATAGGACCTCTAACAGCAGCAACAAAAATAAGCAGACACAGTCCAAGGGATCTCACTCCTATACTCAGATATTAAACCAACGAGTACAGCCCTCCGACAAAGCAGGTGGCCTTGATCTCCTGACAACACAAGGGAGGCCCATGCCATTTTAAAATGGAGCACTGACTGAACACACCTGGCACCTTGAGAAATGTATCCTCAGTCCCCCAAGATGTACACATCCAAAGCAAATGTATACATGTTTCCTTCAACTTTAATAGTTTACCAGCAACATTCTTAGTCAACTCACCATAGATAAAAGTCTTCCTATTTTTAGTGCTAATTTCAGGATTAGACACAACGATCAGTCTACTGTATATTTTTTATTTTCTTGTCTAGCATGATGATTACTTTTTTTCCTCCAGATTCCTATGGAATGACCATCCTCTGATCTCTAAGATTCAACTTTTTCATGTTTTCCCCTAGATCAGAAATGTCAAAACTTTTGAACCCTACATAAGATCTACAATGATATTCAGCCATAGAAAGTTTCAAAAAAACTGTACTTCAGTCATCAACAACACTTAAGAGAAAATAGAAAAGTTTGAAAGAAACGAATGCAGGATAGAGTCACAAGGCAAGCTAATGGGACATGGAAAAAGTCTTTGAACAATGTAATTTCAAAAGCACAAAAAAATCAGATATCGATATTGATTGATCAATAGACAGACAGACAGGCAGATAGATAGACAGGCAGATAAACAGACTTCAATGTCATTCTCTCTTGAGAAGCAACACCCTACTTTCAAACATGTACTCTTCCTAGGCACCAATCTCTCTCCCTTAATGACCACATTTAAAAATCTGTCCTAATCTGTTCTAAATAAACTCCAAGTTTGCTTTTTTTTAAAAAAAAAAAGTGTTAATTCTCCATATATTTCTCAACAACAAAAGCAAAGCTATATACCTGAACTCACAGCAATGAACACAGGATACAAAAATTCAATGCCTCTTGACTACCTCCATCAAATCACAATTAAATAAAATCAATGACAATGGATAATGATTTAAATTTTATTAATTTAACATATGTGATGACTATAAATTTTTATACCCAAAGATGAAGAACTAAAATACAACAGTTTTATTGCTGTATGACAAAGCCATTTTTAGCAGATTCATTAATAGTCAATCCTGAGCTAAAGTTAAATTTATTACAGTATAATATATCACTTGATTTTAGATTTCTCACTGTAGCCAGATATTAATAATATCCTGTTCTAACAAATACTGAATACTTTTCTGAATACTCATTTCATTAGAAGGTCTCAAGCCCATATTGGTGTGAAGGGACATTTCCTATACTATTTCCCAATGGTTAACATTATCAAAGTAGATGACACATCAGTCATAAATATTATCTTAACAATTTATAGAATTCTTACAGTATTGCAAATAGGGATCAACTTGGTTATGCATTTCCAACACGTGTCTGCAAAAGTTACCTAGCCAATCAACTCTACATCTAGGATATAAAGATTAAGCCAAACACATCTACAATGACACTAACTACTATAGCAGATTCCAAATCACTTTAGAAGAAAGACAAATCAGGGAACAGACATAAGCCCTGGCTCGTGATATGCCAGCAAAATAGCCTTTTATAGACTTCTACCTGATAACAACTAAATAGAGTGAGACTTCAGAATTCTGACTTGATTGTAAGTTATGAATAGGAATGTTAATGATTTTCATTGCTTTAGAGATAGATTTCAAAAATCATGATTTTCCAATGAGAAATGACTCTAAATAGGTAAGGAACAGAAACAGGTCCAGACATATGCTCATCAATCAGTAGGACAGGTACATCGGCCACTAACAACAGAGTCAGCAGAGTCATGTGATCCAAGAGAAGCAGCACTGGTACTTGTAGACACAGAAGATAATCTGTTGTTTTCTGATGGAAAAAATCAAACATGATTAAGAGAAATTATGAAGGATGCTACTTGTTAGGATATTTTAGGAATAGAATGCAGGTCAAGATATCTGAGTCATTCTTATTTTCAACATTCATGCTTCCAGTCCCTGAAGAGTCACTACTATTCTGTCCATCCACCTCATTTCCATTAAACTCAGGGGCTTTTTCATCCTTAGGATTCAGATCCCTTTCTGAACCTGTGGTGGTTCCAACTGAGGAGTGCTGACTACCTGAGACACCTGACGAAGGTAAAATCGTAATCAGAAGGATGGCTTTGGCTATACATCCCTCTTCTGACCCCCACTGTGTGGGGACAAGGATGGTCACAGATAGATTACTAGAGATCACAGAGTATCTAGAGCCCTAAGAGCCATGTCCCCCATTTCTTTTAAAGTCTACATCACTATAACAATAGCCACGAAGTCTATATAAAGCAGAATAACCACAAATCCAAACACATGTACTTTTCCTTTCTTCATAGTTGAAGCTGGAGAAAATACTTCTCTACCTTTGTTGGAAAATGAAAATGCAGGTTACAAAACAAAGAAAATTTGGAAACTATTTAAAATTCTCAGAAGGACTCAACAGCTGAGAAATACCATCACCTCAGAGACTCAATGGTTCAGTTCCATAAGAATTATGTTCATTCTATCAGTCCTGGCCCCAACCATAAATGCTCTACACCCATTTCTTCCATTCACAGTTCAGCCAGTTTATTAAAAAGGTTGTTGGCAGACTGTATTATACACATGTGATCAAAACCATCTGGTCATGAAAAAATTTGACAGAACACATCCAGACTCCCCAATGTCAGAGGAAATTTCTTCCATGTTCACTAAGGTCATTGTCAGCAAAGCCCTTGGACCCAGATCCACAATGAACCATAGCACTACCTTGTATTTGACAAGGTCTCTACAAAAGAACCCAGATGTTACAACTGGCAAAGAACTCAACTACCAATCAAACAAGGGTTTTAGAAGCTCAGCGAAATCCAGATTTGATTGCTACACACTGACACCTGACTACCTGAGTCACTGGCATGGAGCTCTCTCCCGACCTCCTCTGATAATAATTCTATTAACGTCTTCATTCCACTTCCATTGTGCATGCCAACTGTAGAAGATAAAATGATATCATCAGAACATAGTACAAAAGTTCAATACCCAAAATTGCATTCAGACAAATTAAACAATCTGCACCAGACCACCCCACATGACATAATCTACCACCTTTTATTTCAGGTTTCTCTTTTCTCACAAACACTGACTTGACACAAATTACAGCATCCAAACTAGATCCTTCCTTTCCTGATTCCTCTCTCTCAGAACAGAGCAACTTGGTCTCTCCATGGAAAATCAGAATGAGATTAATTTAGCCACCATGCCATATTCAATAACAATTAAGGTTCAAAAGATCCCAGCTGAGAGAATACCTATTATCAACACAAGACCTTGGCACAGATTCCCAAGGACCTTTGAACATAAGCTATTGTCAAAGGACAAACTTCAACTAGAATTTTCAACTTCATTTAGCTGGACCTTTCCTTCTCCAAAGGCCAATGAAAATAACTTTAATTCTTTACCTTCCAGAGAAATGAAATGCTCTAAACTATTGCCTGGAATTGGATCTCAATGGATCATAATCTTAGGCACACTATGTCATCCACTGCAGGCATCTCTCCTTCCGGTCCTACTTTGCCCTGATTCTTGGTCGCTCTCATTGTCTTAGGGATGCCCCCACAAGAATGTAGGATTGACATCTTAAGACAAAAAAAAATTTCAATACACATCAACTCAAATAGTTGGTTCTCAGGAAGAAAACATCAACATTCTAAACACTATAACTGAATGATTCAGAGCCCTTTATCCTAAGTTTATTAATTCATTGTCAGCAAACCAATGTGACTCAAAGTCCAAGTCTGAATTTGATTTCAACTTTCCTTTCTTTTACTAACAGATTCAGAACTAGATGATGAGAGCAAGTGTTTCTTCCATAGGAAAGTTAAATTAAGAGTATATGCTGTAAGTGGGATACCCATTGAGTGGAATGCAGGTCAAGAAACCTATACCACTCTTATTTTCAACTTTGAAGTTTTCATGCCCTGCAGACCCACAGCTAATCTCTGAATTCTGGTCATTTACACCAGATCCAGCTGCTCATTTACCATTGAGTTTCTGATTACCTCCTGATGCTGCGGAGACTCCAAGTAATGATTGCTGCTTACCTTCTGCATTTGCGTCACCTGGCAAAGGTAAAATCATAATCATAAGGATGACTTTGGCTGTGCTCAGTCTTCACAGCTGCACTGTGTTGGGACAAGTGTGTTCAGAGCTTGATTACAGGGGTATCAAGGGCATTCAGAACCATATGCTCCATTTTCATCAAGGCCTTATACTACCAAAGCCAACACATCCATCTGTCCTTCTCCAGTGGTAAAACTGGAGAAACCAGTTCTCTCCCTTTGATAGAAAAATGAAAACTGCAAGTTATAAAACAGTGAGCTTTGAACCTATTTAAATTCTCAGAAGGGCCCAGTCATGGTAGTAGGTATGCAAGAGCATCAACCCTGAGACTCATTGGTCTGGTTCCAGAAGCATTAAGGTCTTTCCACCATTCTTGGCCCCAAAGTACTTTTTAGTAAATGCTCTAAACCCAGTTCTTCCTCTCACAGTTCAGCAAGTTTATTGGAAGGCTGTTGGCAAACTGTACTATGCAAATCTGATAAAAAAAAATATCTAATCATGAAATAACTGACAGGAAACTAACCCCAGACTCAATATCGTCAAAGGAATTTTCTTCCATGTTCACTAAGATCATTGTCAGCAAAGGGCTTGAACCCAGATCCACAAACAACCACCAATCTACCCTGCATTTAACCAGGCCCCACACAGCCACTGACTACCTGAGGTACCAGCATTGTCCCTGTGATTGTTAACTACTGCTTCGAGGTCGTTTAACAGGTTGGATTCTTCTGCCTCAGGGGTTTCAGCTGTAAAATAGATATGATTGCCATCAGAACATAGGTCAAAACTTCATTATTCAAACTTTGCGTTCAGACAAATTAAACCATCTGCACTAGACCACCCAAAATTACATCGTCTACCACCTTTTAGTTCAGGCTTCTCTGTTTTTACAAACACTGACTTGACACAAAGGACAGCATCCAAACTAGATCCATCCCTGTGTGTTTTCTCTCTCCCAAAATAGAAGAACAATGTAGTCTCTCCATAAAAATCAAAATGTGATTAATTTAGCCACCACACCATTTTCAATAACAATTATACTTCCAAAGATCCTAGGTGAGACAATACATATTATCAACACCAGCCCCAAGCAAATAATCACAAGGACCTTTGAGCAGGGGCTCTTGTCAGAGGATGAACTTCAACTAGAACTTTCAACTTCATTTAGCTGGACCTTTCCTTCTCCAAAGGCCAATGAAAATAACTTGAATCCTTTTCCTTCCAGAGAAATGAAATGCTCTAAACTATTGTCTGAATTTGGATCCCACTGGGTCACACACTTAGGCAGACAATTTCATCCACTGCAGGCATCTCTCCTTCTTCCAATCCTACTTTGCCCTGCTACTCTGTTACTCTCTTTGTCTTAGGGATGCCGCCTGATGAGTGTCAGGATTGACATCTTATGAGCAAAGACATTCAATACACGTCAACTCAAATATTTGTTCCGAAGAAGGAAACATCAAATTCATTGTCAGCAAACCAATGTGACTCAAAGTCCAAGTCTGAATTTAATTTCAGCTTCCCTTTCTTTTTCTAACAGATCCAGAACGACATGATAAGAGCAAGTGTTTCCTCCATAGGAAACTTAAAATAAAAGTACATGCTATAATTGGGTGGTGGTCAGGCATGCCTTTAATTCTAGCACTCAGGAGGAAGAGGCATGTGAGTTTCTGAGTTCAAACACCAGCCTGGTCTACAGAGCAAGTTCCAGTTCAGCCAGGGCTACACAGAGAGACCCTGTCTTGAAAAAACAAACAAACAAAAAGAACAAGATGCAAGCTGGATATCCATGGAGTGGAATGCAGGTCAAGAAACCTATACCACTCTTATTTTCAACTTTGAAGTTTTCATCCCCTGCAAACCCACAGCTAATCTCTGAATTCTGGTCATTTACACCAGATCCAGCTGCTCATTTACCATTGAGTTTCTGATTACCTCCTGATGCTGCGGAGACTCCAAGTAATGATTGCTGCTTACTTTCTGCATTTGCGTCACCTGGCAAAGGTAAAATCATAAACATAAGGATGACTTTGGCTGTGCTCAGTCTTCACAGCTGCACTGTGTTGGGACAAGTGTGTTCAGAGCTTAATTACTGGAGATCATGGGGGTATCTAGAGTCCTAGAAAGTCACATTCTCCATTTTCATCAAGGCCTATACCACCAAAGCCAACACATCCATCTGTCCTTCTCCAGTGTCAAAACTGGAGAAACCAGTTCTCTCCCTTTGATAAAAAATAAAACTTCAAGTGACAAAACAGTGAGTTTTGAACCTATTTAAAATTCTCAGAAGGGCCCAGCTTAATATAATGGGTATTCAATAGCAACCCCCCTGAGACTCATTGGTCCGGTTCCAGATGCATTCAGGTCTTTCCACCCTTCCTGGCCCTGAAGTTCTTTTCAGTAAATGCTCTACATCCACTTCTTCTATTCACAGCCAGTTTATTAGATGGCTCTTGGTAGACTATATTATGCAAACCTGTTCAAAACATCTGATCATGAAATAACTGACAGGAAACTAACCCCAGACTCTACATTGTCAAAGGAATTCTCTTCCATGTTCACTAAGATCATTGTCAGCAAAGGGCTTGAACCCAGATCCACAACCAACCATAATTCTACCCTGCATTTGACCAGGCCTCTACCTAGGAACCTAGGCTTTGCAACTGGCAAATAATTCAACTGCCAAGCAAACAAGGGTTTGGAAGCTCAGAAAAATTCAGACTCTATTGTTACACACAGACAATTGACTACCTGAGCCACCAGTAATGGCCATTACTCCTCCAAGAAATTTTTCAAGTAAAGTAGGAAAGGAATTTCTTGCTCGTAAAGCTGTCAAAGGGAAAATTATTGTCATCAGAACATAGGTCAAAAGTTCAATAATTCAAACTTTGTGTTCAGACTAATTAAAATTCATCACCTGACCATCCAACACTATAATAATCTACCATATTTTAGTTCATATTTCTTTGTTCTCAGAAACACTGAAAGTACAGCATCCAAACTAGATCCATCCTTGTTTGTTTCCTGTCTTTCAAAACAGAAGAACATGGTCTTTCTATGAAAAATCACTGGACCCATTCCTGTATCATTTCTCTCTCCCTAAACTGAAGAACAATGTAATCTCTCCATGCAAAATCAGAATGAGATTAATTTAGCCAATGGACCTTATTCAATAACAATTATAGTTCCAAAGATCCTAGGTGAGACAATATTATCAACACCAGCCCAGAGCATAGATTTCCAAGGACCTTTGAGCACAGGCTATTGTCAGAGGATGAGCTTCAACTGGAAATTTCAAGTTCAAATTTAGATCTGCCCTTCCTTCCACAAGGATCAATTCAAATAACCTGAATTCCTTCACTTTCAGATAAGTGAAATGCTCTAAA
>CABHPQ010162442.1:0-51189 GCA_902168405.1 Peromyscus aztecus
TGTATGGTGCTATGTGTGTATGTACAAGCTTAGGAAAGGGAGAAAGAAGGACAGTCCGAGAATGGCCCAGTGATCACATTTCTGCACATGATAATGCCTTGTTTCAATATCATGAGAAGGTGAGGGTAGAAAGTCAAAAGAACAGAGCTTGATTCTCACAAACGAGAAATGAGCAAGAAAGATAATGAAGCAAGCGGACAGCGACACCCTGTCCTCCTGTTTTCTGTGTTTACTTTTTGAGTCACCTAGATCCTTGCGTCAGCTCTCTCCTACCTCTTACAAAGAGGCAGCGGTTAGCTAATGGTGGATAAAGTTAGCAGTTGTTATCGTTAGCCGTGTGGATATTGGCTCCAGTGTGTCCCTGTGAGTGTATGTATTGTTTTTCAGTACTACCAAATGAGCACTATTATTAACCCCACATCACAGATAAGAAACGAAGACACAGAAAAGTTAAATAAATTGCTCAAGGTCCACAGCTGGTAATAGCGCAACCGAGATTCAAGTTCAAGGAGCCGGATTTCAGAATCCAGCCTCCACACTCTGGCTCAGCAGGCTCTCTTCACCGGCTCACTGGCAGCAAAAGGCTTGGAAGGCTATGGTAGACAGGTAGTTAAGTCCATCCCGACTCTTAGAAGCTGTGGACCTGGAAGAATCGCTTCCTGCTTAGATCCTCCAGGTCCTTCTTTTTAAAATGACACTGAAGCTTTGTGTAGGAGAGTAGTGAAGAAAAGTCATTTGAGGCTTGTCTTAGTCAGGGTTTCTATTGATGGGAAGAGACACCATGACCACAGCAACTCTTATAAAAGGAAGGGTTTAATTGGGGCTGGCTTACAATTCAGAGGTTTAGTTCATTGTCATCATGGCAGGAAGCATGGCGATGTGCAGACAGATGTGGAGAAGAAGGAGCTGAGAGTTCTACATCTGGATTGGCAGGCAGCAGGAAGAAAGAGTAACACTGGGCCTGAGTTGAGTATCTGAGACCTCAAAGCCCACCCCTAGTGACACCCCCCCCAAAAAAAGCCACACCTACTCCAACAAGGCCAGACCTGGTAACAGTGCTGCTCCTTAGGAGCCTATGGGGGCCATTTTCATCCATACCACCACAGGACTGAAACTTGGGAAATGCTAATCATACCCCTGACTCTCTATTAGCTTCAGACACAAATACCATAGAGTTGATCGTTACAGCATTTACTGAAGACAGTGAAACCATGTAGTAACGCCAAGCCTCTTAGGAAAGGGTAAGGCTCATAGAGCAAAACCCTAGGATGGGCGCTAAAGCCTGGTCTGACAAACGGAAGCATCCAGGGTGACAAGGTCACTTGTTCCTGAAGAGACCGTGCTCCTGCACACAGAGCCTCTGCTCTAGTAGCCATAGTCTAGGTGACAGGCCAGGCATAAAAAGTTATGACTCCTGATAAAATTCTGTGGTTTTGTTTGCCAAGACCTCAAAGAGACATGGCTAACACAGTGCTATAAAAACCCTAGATGGGCTCACGAAACACTTCCTCCATGTGGTGGGGTGGGGTTGTGACACTGGGTCTACCTGCTACTGTCTTTTCTCATTGCTTATCTGAAGCAGCGGCATGCTCAGAGCCACCAAGGGCCTGCCAGTGACGCAGGGCAGGGAGAGGACTGAATGGATAATGTCCTCTATGGTCTCAATGCTGCCATGTTGTCTGGAGACATAATCAAGCATAGAGGACCCCAGACGGAGCCTTCATCCTACACAGCCCTTTAGGAGAGACGAAGGGCCTTTCCTTCAGCTGGCAAAGTCTGGGTAGTTAGAGTCACAAGTGATGGTCAGTGGTGACATTGAGGAAGGGTGGTTGAGAGCAGGGAAAGAGGATAACTGTTGATTTCACTTTTGTTCGTTTTATTTGTGTGTTGGGAGTAGTGTCTGTACAAGTGTATGTGTGCATGAACTCATGGGTGTGTATGCAGAGGTCAGAGACAAAAAGTGTCTTCCTCTATTGCTCTCTACCTTCCTTATTTTTTAAAGATTTATTTTGTGTGGTTTTCTTTCTGTGCGTGTATGTATGTGTGGTGTTGTCTAATATGGGTGCTGAGAACAGAACGTGGATCTCCTACAAGAGCAGTACGCGCCCTCAACCACCTCCACTTTATTTTTTTGAGGCCAAGTCTCTCGCTGAACTTGAAATTTGAGGTTTTAAGGAGTCAGCAAGCTCCCAGGATCTGCCTTTCTCTGCCCCTCAGTGCCAAGGTTATGGGCATTTGCAGCCATGTTGTACTTTTTATGCGAGTGCTAGAGATTTGAACTCAGATCTTCTTGTTTTCACAGTAAGCACTCTGACCCACTTACCCATTTCTCCAGCCTCTAGACAAACATTTTTAAGTGTTTAAGAGCATAAGATAATTTTTGTGTATTGACAGCAGCCTGTTCTCTAGGTTACATTAAAATTGTTTTTTAAAACATTTGAATATTAAATACGGTACAACCAAGGGCTGTCAAATGGCTCAGCAGATAAAAGTGCCCGCCATGCAAGCCTTATGACCTGAGTTCCATCCCAGGAACCACGGTGGAAGGAGAGGATCAACCCCTGAAAGATGTCCTCTGCATGACTTCTCCATGCCTGCCTTGGCATGCTTGAGTATGTAGTCATGCAGGAGCACACACTCACACACGCAGACACACACACGTACACTCACACTCATAGGTAACAGTAATTAAAATTCTACATGTCTATGTAAGAAATGGTTTGTTACAAGAATATATTAGAAACAAGTATGATGCTTCTTCAAGGGCTGAATGATGCTCTGAGAAAGACGGGAGACTTTGACTGTGAACATTTTGTACTATTGTGTTTTCTCGAATGTGAGCACTGCTTTATACTTCACAATGAATTTTTCTTTTTTATGAAATTTACTTAAGTTTTAAAGATTCCCACAAACAAATTTAAAGACTTTAAGATAGCTCTGCTTTTTTTCCTTGAATATTGTCAAAATACATCTGTCTGCTTTTTGCCATCTGTCCTGGTTCCTGTTTTTTATTTGTTTGTTTGTTTATTTTGCTTTTTTGTTTGTTTCTTTGGTTTGGTTTGGTCAACTTGACATAAGCTAGAGTTATCTGGGAAAAGGAACCACAAATAAGAAAGACCTTCATCAGATTGACCTGTAGGCAGGTCTATGAGGCATTCTCTTGATTAATGATTGATGTGGGAGGACCCCACCCTCTGTGGGTGGTTCTTACCTGTGGGCAGGTGGTCCTATACGGTACAAGAACACAGGCTGAGCAAGCCATGGAGAGCAACCACTAGACAGAACTCTCCATGGCTTCTGCTTGGTTCCTGACTCTAGGTTTTGGCCCTGAGTCCCTGCCCTGACTTTCCTCAGTGATGGAGTATGATGTGAGAATTAAACACTGAAATAAAACCCTTTCCTTCCCAAGGTGATTTTTGTCATGGTGTTTTACCACAGCAATAAAACCTTACCTAAGATGCCATCCAACCACTCAACACAGTGGTTGCTCATCTTGAGCTATGAGAGAGATCAAAGCTAGTTTTACATGTGGGACTGGCTTCATACCATCATCACATGGGACCCCAAAATGATAATAGCCCCACACTTGCTTTGAAGTTCTGTTGCTGTCTTCTTGAAATTCTTGACATCTTGGATCAAGAGGCTTAGTGTTTGCACTTGTGCATGGGTCTCATTCATTGCATATATGGGCTGGTGTGAGCACTGGGATGGCTTTGGATACGTGCGAATTAGGTTTTCTCTGTCCCAGTAGGAAGTTTAAATAGATGGAATAAGAATTAATGAAAGCCCAACAGTATAGATGAATTTTTTTCTGTCCTGCCTGCCAGCTCCCAAAAAACCACATAGAGACTTCTTATTTATTATGAAAGCTCAGCCGTTAGCTTAGGCTTGTTTCTAACTAGCTCTGATAGCTTAAAATAACCCATTTCTATTCATTTACTTGCTGCCAAGTGGCTCATGGCTTGTTACCTCATACTTCCTCCACATCCAGCTGGTGACTCACCTTCTTCTTCCCAATGTCCTCTGTGCCTGGAAATCCCGCCTAGCTATTGGCTGCTCAGCTTTTTATTCAACCAAACAGAGTGACATATCTTTACAGAGTGTAATCAAATATCTCACAACACATCAGTCACCTGGAGAGAATACCAGTGAGCCAGTGTCCCTCTCCACTTCACAGTTACCATGAGTGATGGTAGAGTCAAGTGCCCCATCTTTCACATTTTACATTCTCAAGTAAACCTGGAAATTCAACTTTGTGTGTGTGTGTGTGTGTGTGTGTGTGTGTGTGTACACACGAGTGTACATGCGCTCTTTATGCATGCACAAGTGAGGCTAGAGGATGTTGGCTATCTTCTATCATTTTCCACGTTATCCCTTGGCAGGTTAAAACAAGTTCTCTCACTGAACCCAAGATTTATCTTTTTTTTTTTTCCCCTAGACTGTCTGGCCAGGAAGCCTCAGTGATCCTCCTGTCTCTACCCTAAGCCAAACCCAGCGCTTGAGTTATAGGCCTGTGTAGCCACACCTGGGTTTTTACGTAGGTATTGAGACTCTGAACTCAGGTCCTCATACTTGGGCAGCAGGTGACACTGAGCCACCTCCCTAGACAGAGAATGAACTTCATGGAAAATCCCAAACTTTGAAATGGGTTCCTTTAATCAGTCTAACACAATAACAACACTTTCACACAATCTTGGTTTCTATATTGCTAAGTTTCATTTTGTTTTCTTTCCTGGAATACTTACAATTATGAGATGATCTTCTTTTGCCCAGGGCTTGGATCTTTCATGATGCAGGCAAAAAGTTTGCCCTTACCAAAGGGGAGTGACTGTGTTAGCAAAACCCACGGTTGTGGCTGTGGTTCACACGGCAGCTCCATATTGACCCTGAGAAAACACATGGGTGACATGAGGACTGCACTATTATCAGAAACACATAGTTCAAATATTCATTCCATTATCCGCTGTGGCGTGAGTGTTTTAGCACGATTGTTACGTGGGAACCTGGAGAATTTTGCTATTGTTTCTTAATTTTCAAATGTTTTTCAATCATGATGTGAAAATCAGTTTTAACAAACAAAATTCCGACATATGGATGGAGGTGGTGCTTCGGGGCAGCACCCTTTGCGAATTTAGCAAAATGAGAACCAGACCTAGAATGTTCTCCCACCACACAGAGAATCTACAACTCCAAACACTCAAAAGTCTTTGAGAATCAGAGAATTTTAAAGAGAGATTAAAGTGATGTTGAAATTAAGAACTTTGTACCACAAATAATTTAATGTTCCATTCTCTGTGCTTCAAGATGAGTAACTCCTTAGAATCACACATTTGAATAGTTTTTTGATTGATTCCCCCATCTCCAATCTAAATGCCAAATTTTTCTGTTTCAAATTACATACTTACTGGATTTGGATCAGAGTTTATTTTTATTTTTATCAGGATTAAAAAATTAAGACATTTATCACCTTAAAGGAATAGAGACAAAGCTGAGTGGTGGTGGCACACGCTTTTAATCCCAGCAGAGCAGGTAGAGGCAGTTGGATCTGTGAGTTCCAGACCATCCTGGTCTACAGAATGAGTTCCAGGACAGTCAAGGCTACACAGCAAAAACCTGTTTCAAAAAAACCAAAGGAAAAAAAATAATGAGACAATTTTAAGTCTTCTATCTTTTAAATGAGTGTATGAGTGCACATGTGTGTTGTGTGCACCTGTGTTCTGCGGAACTGGTGAGGAGTCAGAGGACAAGCTCTTATGTTGGTCCTACTGTAGTCAGATTTTCCTTTGGGCTGCCAAGCCAGCTCGCAAATGAAGACATGGAGACTTAGTATTACTTCTGTGTGCTCGGCCATAGCTCATGCTTGTCCCACTAGCTCTTTTAACTTAATTTAACCTGTTTCTATTCATCTATGTTTTGCCTCAGGGATTTTTACTTTTCTTTCATTCTGTATGTCCTGCTTTCCTGCTTCTCCCATGTCTGTCTGTCCGGGCCCTGGCATCTCCCTGGCGCCTCTTCTTCTTTCTTTTCCCAAGCCTAAATTCCTCCTCCTACTTACTGTCCCTGCCCAGAAGTCCTCCTATACCTCCTCCCTTGCTATTGGCCATTC
Source organism: Peromyscus aztecus (assembly GCA_902168405.1). Lineage (NCBI taxonomy): Eukaryota > Metazoa > Chordata > Mammalia > Rodentia > Cricetidae > Peromyscus > Peromyscus aztecus. Next base: position 6,107 of record CABHPQ010162442.1, read on the forward strand.
ATTTTTTATTAGACCAATCAGGTGCTTTAGGCTGGCAAGGTAAAACAGAAACACATCTTTACATAGTTAAACAAATATTCTGCAACATCCTAGCTTTTCACCTTGTTTGGTATACCTTATTTGCTGCTGCCTAAACCAGGTTAGATGGACCATGAGCTTCTGGATGTTTCCTACCTCTGCCGCCCATCTTGTCATAGGGGCCCTGAGATTACAGACACATGCTATTCCATCCTGCTTTATCTGAGTCCTAGGGGTCTTAACTAAAGTCTTAATGCTTGTCTCACAAGTGTATTCTCCATTGAGCCATCTCCTTGGCCCCATGAAGACCATACTTAAAAGAACTGGGGAGATGTGCTTACACATAAGCTATATTCAACCCCACAGCAGGTCATACACACATCCTGTGCCTCTCCTGCCATTTTGAACTCCATGTATCATCACCACGTTTCAAAGGAGTTCCTAACAGTGATCTTGACCCAGTCATTGGCAGTGTATCCTTATATTTTCCTGGAGATGAGCACCTCCCCATCACTACCTACTCCAAAGCCTTCACTTAAATTTAACTCTATGGCTAGCCATTTCAATTAGTTTCTTGTGATTGTAATGTTTCCAACTATTCTAGACATTGGTGGTAAATGATTAAGAAAAGCAAGTGACTATAACAAAATCTGATGCGGCTCATCTCATTGAATGCCTGATTTTGCAGACATATGTGAAAGCCTGCTGTCTTCTCTGAATAACAGATTATATGAATGTATGCATTAGTATGTAACTCAAATACAATAGCATTGTAAAAACTGTAGTTCTAGTACTTTGTATTTTCTACTTAAAGTTTTATAGGAAATTCTTCTGAATTTCCTTTGGGATATTAAGAATTACTTTAAGGATAGAAATGTTGTAAACAAAAAAAAGTGAGAAAATTAGCTGGATCATTAAAATGTTCTTGTATACCCCTCTCTCTTCTGTCCACATATGTGTGTATATATGATTCATATGCATGTGTGTTCATACATTCATGTGCCTGTGTTTGCACATGCTTGTCAGGGTCGGCGGGGGGCGGGGGCAGAGGAGAACATCCATCTAGTGCCTTGCTATATCATTCTCTGCCTTATTCCCTTGAGACAGGGTCTCTCACTGAATCTGGAGCTGACCATTTCAGCTAGACTGGCCGGCAAGCAAATCCTAAGTGATCTTACTGTTTCTGTACCCCACCACACTGGGGTTACAGGTCCATGTGACTATGCCCAGCTCTTACATGAGTGCCAGGGGTCTAAACTTGGGTCAGGAAGCACCCTTACCCACTGAGCCATCTCTGCAGCCATTCCTGCATATTCAGAGAAGAAAAGTTAGAGAGGGGAAACATGGTCTGCATCAGCTCCCCGTTTGTCAGGTGACTTCGTCCATCTCATGGCAGTGAACAAGTTCGATGAGCAAACATTTTGCATTGGAGCCAGACTCCGAGAGGTTCCCAGATGTTGTCGTCAGTATGAAAGAGAAGAGTCATGTTTTCCTCCCATTTCCTGTGGTTACATTTGAAAGTTTGCTCTAAAAGTGAGTGGTTGGCAGATCCATTTCCCATCCTCTAGACCTGTCAATACTTTTCACTCAATGCGGCCAGCTTGTTTGTAAGTTACCATACTTCAAGCATGCGTGGCCACCACTGACGTAAGTTTGTGCCGACTTGGCTGTACCCAACAGCTTCTTTCGTTTCTTATTAACATTGTGTTAAGGCTCAGAGTTGCACAAGAATGTAAATTCCTGGTTTCTTTCTATAGATATGCACAGGAATAGCCATTTTAGAGGCAGCATCATTGCATTGATCTCCCAGAACAAAAGAACCTATGTACAAAAAACTAAGCAACCAGATAGAATGCACACATAACTTTCCTGAAGCAACTGCAGCTCTTTATGTATTTGTTATTCTGTTGGACATACATAGTAAGTCATAATGGTTACCAAATTACAATTCAGTTTCAGATGATGTGTGAACATCTATAATCTCGGTTAGCTGCTTTGCTGGTCTGTTCCAAGAACACCGTTGCATCCTTGGGGGGAATTCTCTATCAATGACTTTTCCAAACTGATCTGGTTGCTGGTTTGTGTTAATTAACTGTCCCTGGGCCTATTGTTTTCCCATGGCTGTGCAGCTGGATTGCTTCACAGGTGCTCCAAAAATGAAAATGATGCTGGTTTGGGGTTTCAGCCTGACAGAAAAAGCACTCCTTCAGCAAATTGTTAGGAAGTTATTCATGCAAGAACCACATCCTCACCCTGTAGACACTCCGTTTCTCCACCTCCCCAGCACCAGGGCCCTTGTTGGTATTTTGCGCTTCTGTCTTCCCCACCAAGAAGTACAGAAAGAGATTGTCTTTCTTACTTAGAATGTTTCTTTAAAAAAACCACACACATTGCAAGCATTAAGAGAGGGGAGGGGAGAGAAATGTGTTCTTTTTAGTCAATCCTAACACTGTGTTCACAGATCACAAACGTTAATTACTGATGTTTGCAGACTGTACATCTTCTTGAGTTGTTTTGTTAGCATCCATTACCCAAGGGATCAACAGAGAGGAAGAAAATTATTCTATGCTAACTATCCAAAACCACATCAAAATGCTCCCTTTTTGTAACTAAGATACCCTTTGGTTAAAAATGCCTTCTCCCCGAACTAACTTCTAACTACCGAACAGGAGTATATTTAACATCTGAGGAATGTCTTCCTTTCAGAGGGATGGTCACAAATCAACAGATCTAAATGTCCTTAGTAATAAACTGAGTGATTAAACTGTTGAACAAAGATGCTTTCTGTTTTCCCATTTTGACCAGTGTACCTAAGATATAGAAGTCATTGAATACTTGACTCCACTCAGGTTCTAAGCAATGAGCAGGTCAGGTCCAGCTGTGTAAGCATGCAGTTAAATGGCGCCTCTTGGAAGTCTTCCTTCATCAGAGGAAAGCAGTGACACACAAGGACACACCTAACCCTCTGCACACGCCCTCCTCTGTCCCTCACACAGCACACTGCGGAAGTTCAGCATTGCACGTCGGGTGCTATCACACTTGCTTGTCGGCTTGCTCTTGTGGAAGGTCTTTGAGGACCACATCTCACCACACCTTGCTCTTACTTCAGGGTCTTACCTGAGTCTTGGTACACAATGGGCCTAAGCCTTGCTCACATAGTCACCGGAAATGATGGGGGTTGGTGAGATTCTTCAGACAGCTATTGTTTACTGCTACTATTAACCTGCTTTGAGTGGAGAGGATGTCTCGGAGAGAAGAAAATGTACATGAAGTTGTTCCAGTAGTCCAGGTGGGAAGAAGTTCCTGACCCTCAGACGAGAGCACCGTCAATGTAATGTGAAGGTGGATGTCCCGATGACTGTGAAGAAAGACAGTGTGCTGATTAAGACAGAACTGCAAAGAATTTACAGACGACGGAGACGTTGAGATTAAGTGTCCAGACCAATGACACTACCAAAGACCAGAGTTTGGAAGTCCAGCAGAGATGTAGTTTCAGTGAGAAACAGTTAAGTCCTGGTTTACTCCTGAAGGGCCTGAGCAGTGAGTCGCGGAAGGAACAATTGCAAACAGGGACACTGGGCATGCTCAAACGTTTAGCAGGCTTTCCGAGTTTTAACGCTCTGAGGCCTCACTCGGTTCCTCTGCTGCGCTTCCCTCTCTGACTTAATAATCAAAACTCACATTGGCGTGTGCTCCATTTTACTGAGGAGGAGACTAAAGCACATTGAGACTTGGGCAGCTGCCCCGGGAAAAGCAGACCGGAAACAACAGAGCTGGATTCTATCTACCGCTGGGGCAGCCCAGACAAATCTACTTCTGCCGTGCGGGGCCTCCACGACTTGCACATTCTGGGCCCCAGATTCCTTCTTGCTCTTGTCAGTGGAGTCCGTCCATGCTTTCCATTCCATGTGAAACCATCCATTCACACTTAGAATGCAAGTGCTCACTGGTAGTCTTCAAATGTAGAACACTGGGTCAAGATGGCACCCCCCTCCCCCATGGTTTGAATGGGGACAATGCAGAACATAGAGGATTGTGTCTGTGTTCTCATGTGAGTGGAGACCAGGGGTCTGCTGTAGCTGTCATTCTTAAAAGCCATCGACCTTGTTTTTTGTTTTTTATATTTTAATAAAGTACAATTATATCACTTCCGTTTTCCTTTCCTCCTTTCCCCTTCCATGTCCAATCTCCTCCCAAATTCAAGGCCCCCCTTCTTTAATTATTGTTGTTACATATACATATAAACAAATAAACATATAAACACCATCTACAGAGTCCTTCCAGTGTTGCCTGAGCGGACATGTTTCTATGAATGACCACTCTGTGTTTGAGAACCAATCAAGGAGCTCCTCCCTGGGGAAGACTAATTCTCTCTCTGCCAGTTGTTAATTGCTTGTAGCTCTTCAGTTATAGGTGGTGCCCCACAACATTTCCCCCGTCTACTTTGGGAGGTCAACTCTCAAGGAAGGTGTGCCCTTGTTCTTTAGGCAGCCATGATGTTTAGAATTCATGTATGTAGTTGGACAGCACAATCTCACAGCAGAGTTGATAGTTCCATCTAATTTTTTGAGACAGTCTCTTGTCGGCCTAGAACTCATTATATAGGTAGGCTAGGTTGGCTAAACAGAAATCTTTCTGTCCCAGCTCTCCAGTGCTGGAATTATGCCACCAGCCTTGGCTTTGCCATAGAGAAGATTTCTAAGGCACCAGAACTATAGCATATGATGCTAACAGTGGTGGATATGTGCCAGTATACATTTGTGCGATGCCATCAGTGGACCCCAAGTTAACTAAGATTCTGAGGAATAAGAATGCTCAGTGGTAAGAAACATACCTGCTGGTGGAGGATGTTGGTACCTGAGGATTCTGTGCACATGAGACCTTTGTGTACTTCCCACTTGATTTTGCTGTGAACTTAGACATGTAAAAACTACAGGCAGAGTGGACTGGACAGTACTCAACTAGCCAGCCTCTGCACTGTGGGACTTTTTGGAGTCTATGCAGAGTGAAGGAGCAAGCTTTCCTACACAAAGACCATACACAAAGACTGGTGTACTTTCCTCCAGCATTTCAAAGGGCTGGGGCTCCATGAAACTCACTTCAGAAAATCTGCTTGATGGAGTTCTTGGTGGAAATAACAACTTTTATAGCAAAGGTCCAAATACATACCGGGGGATGAAAAGACTCCTTTGATCACTGGTTCCCTATTTAGACTAAGTCAGCTTCTTAAAGGAAAATAAAAAATAAAAAAAAGGAATGTACTAAGTGTGGTGGTGCACACCCATAGTTCCCGTGCTCTGAAGGCCAAGGAGAAGAAGCAGGTAAAAGCTTGCTGTGTCAGCATGAAGACCTGGGTTCAGCTCTCCAGAATCCACATAAAAGCTTAATGTTGCAGCATGCATCGCATCTCCAAAACCAACAATGTGGGAGGGGGAGACAGGTGGATCCCTGAGGCTCTCTGGTCAGCCAACTTCATCTATTTGATGAGTTCCCAATGAGAGACTATATCCCTCCCCCCAAAAAAAGCCACGTGAGAAACAACACTCCATGTTGTTCTCTGACATACAGATAAACACACACAAGCATGGATACATAAATGCACACACACACACACAAAATCAAATCTTTCAGGTTGAATCTGAGGTGGAAATGTGTTCCTCTTTTCAGGAAACAGACATCCACACATAGACACACTGTATGTGTTTGTTAGGCATTCTTCATTTAGCAGCCCAGCTGTCCAATCTGCCCATGTTTTCTTCCATTTCCTGGTGGGGAAGGGGTCCCACCATCTGGAGTGGCTTTCCCATCCTTCCCTAGGCCCATCTCAGATGGTCAGTGCCACAGAAAGGACAAGTTTGGGGCTTCAAAGACAGGGATATATCTACATGAAGCACTTCAAATCCAATAAAATGCTTTGGCACGGGTAACATTGGAGATACAATGTGAAAGGCGATGCCAGCAGAAGCTTCCAGACAGGCAGAAGTCAGGCAGGGTTGGCAGGGGAGTGAAGAAAGATCAGATAAAATTAAGAGGAAAGCGGAAAAATTAGAACACAGAAGGAAAAGCAGAAGAGGAAGGGAAGATGGGAGAAAAGAGAGACGAAAGGTACCAAAGAAGGAAAAGATACAGGCAGCCAGGACAAAATACCAGGATGTCATCTAATTCATCTCAGGTGCCATTTATTGTCATACTTTCTCGGCTCTCGATACCAAGGAGATCAGACTGACACAATTAATCCTTGTTCTTGGAAAAATAACCATCTGCAGATGTCTGATAGTGATGGGTAGTTAAGTGACAGGAGTCAGCAATTGACTAGCAATGGGAGAATAGTCATCCCGTCTTTTGCACAAAGGCAAAGCTTGAGTTTTAATTCAATGACCACCACAAATCCTGGTGGAATTAGGAAGGCTTTGAGGTAACCAGGGCAAACATGTCCTGCCCTCCTTAATTGGATAAATGGAAACGTATCTTCTGCCCACTATGTTGTTTATGATTTAAACTAATTCCTTCCCATGGAGTTAATTGCTGAAGATCTTTCATCACGCTTCTTGTTAACATTCCTTGTAATATTCCCACCTGTTATGATGTCAGTCTGGCTTGTCCAACACCCCTAAAAGACTATTGTCCCATCCAAAGCCACCGCTCATTCCGCACCGCGGCCAATGCTCTACCGCAGCTGGAGATCCATGACCTGCCCCTGATTCTATCTCCTCAGGCTCTCCTGGTCCCGGACTTTCACCCATTGACTGTGCATCTAGACCATGTCATTGTGTTTAAAAATTTCCCCCACTCCTTCCAAAATGTAACCCCTAACAATGGGACAGGTGCTGGTTTCCCACAAGATCTGAAATGGCTGAACTACTATGGATTCCTCGCAGATCTAATTAATGTAGACTACATTCCAGGAACACATCATTCTTTCCTACACACACACACACACACACACACCTCCCTCTCGGACAAACATACCCACACACCACACATGCATATTTCATACACATAGGCACACTTGTGTGTCTTAGCTTCTTCACTGTGACCAAACACTAGGACCAAGGCAACTTATAAAAGAAAACATTTAACTGGAACCTCAGGGTACCAGAGGGTTAGAGCCCATGGCCATCGTGGCAGGGAGCATGACAGCAGGAAGGAAGGTGTGGAATTGGAGCAGTACCAGAGAGCTCACGTCTTTTCCTACGAGAACAAGGAAGAAAGAGAGATAACTGGGCGTGGCATGGACTTTGAAACCTCAAGTCCCACCCCCAGCGACACACCTCCTCCAAAAAGGCCACACCTCCTAATCCTTCCCAAATAGTTCCATCAGCTTGGACCAAGCGTTGAAATATATGAGCCTTTGGAAGCTGTTCTCATGCAAATCACCACAATGAACTCACACATAGATACACATGAGGGCGCACACATAGGCATAGGCATGTGGTCATGTACACCCAAACACCCACACCCACATCCACCACCCCCCCTCACCCACACATATACACGCTGTTTTATCTTCTCTTGTTTTGTCCACTGAAATTATTTACATATTTTCTGTGAGTTCTTAATGTGTCCTTACGGGGAGATGAGCTGCTTGACCCTATGGGGTCCAAACCTGGCTTATTTGTGATTCCTACCAGATGTTTATAGGTAACTAGTAAGAATCAGTTCTTATCTTCGCAAACAGAACCTGATCCCATCCACACTCTAACTTTCACTCAGCACAGCGGCCGTTTCTTCATCAGTGTCACCATCTGGTACTTGGTCTGTTTTCCATGTGCCCACACTTCTTGTGTGGGAGCAAGCAGAGTGGAGAACTCCCCACGTCCTCGGACACTCTGTGCAACTGGTTTTGCTGTAGCTCCTCAAGGACCGGGGTTCCACCGGAATGGATGCTCTGGCTGATGATACGCTCTTCCTCCCATGACAGCCTGTCTCAACACTGTCAGTTCCTCTTCCGTGCTGACAATGAGCAGACACGATGGCAGGCTGCTCCCTTAATGACTGCACTGATGACATGCAGGTGTGCACGGGTGTTGTACTCAGTCTTGACGCTTTCGCGTTCTCCTGGGTGGTTTGGAGGGCCGGCTCCATTAGTTTGTAGCCTGGTGAGAATATAGAAAACTGTTCTGGGCGTTTGCCAGTTTGAGATAAGCAATACGTGCTTGTAATGAATCCCTGACTCATAATTTTCAAGACAATATTAAGGATATATTAGGTCACTCCATCTAACAAACTGAAATGTGTGGGTGGAGGCTATGCTTTTAGTGAGAAGCATTTGAGAAAGTCAATCAATGCTTCGTGTCGTGTAATTGCAGTATTTTACCACTTTCTCACAAGTACTGTGAGCATGAGACTGAAGCTTCCACGGCATTGCTTCACGCACTTCACGAGATTTTCCTCATCTTTCTAGAGTACAAGAGACAATGGAACCCAGCATATATAAACTCCAGAATGAAAGGATCTTGACTGGAATCCCGGTTTTAACCAACGTTCCTCAAGGCAGTCTCCCAATATGTCACAATGGAGGAATAACAGTATCTACTTTTTAGGGCTATTATTAAAATCAGAAGATACCTGCCACACGATACCTACTCAACAATGGTCAGAGTTACCAATGGAACCTAAAGCCCAAAGAAGATGGAAGGAATTTTCTTAAGGCTACAGAAAGTATAGAGACAGGCCTGGAAGTCTCAGGCAGGCTGTGAGGTCTCCTGTCCACAGCTGCATCCAGCAGATAATATCCACTGGATGGTTTCTCTATCTATGGCGATTGAGTGATCCACTCCTTCTCAGTCACTCACTTGTTCACTGTGCCGCCCACCACTTCTGATGACATCTTCTACTGCACTTGTTTGCTCTCTGTACTAAATGTTGGAGCTGACAGTGCTCTGAGGGCCCATGCAGACTTGGTGTCTGTCAGCACCTAGGTGGACTTTGCCTTCGGTGTGCCAGTTCCCCTAGTTCTAGAATGGGAGGTTGTAGCTAGAGTTTTCCTGCCTGGCCCACGGTCAGGATAAATCTCTTTCACCTGCCAGTCCCACAGCCGCTCAGACCCAACCAAGTAAACACAGAGACTTACATTGCTTACCAACTGTATGGCCGTGGCAGGCTTCTTGCTAACTGTTCTTATATCTTAAATTAATCCATTTCTATAAACCTATACCTTGCCACATGGCTCGTGGCTTACCGGCATCTTTACATGCTGCTTGTCCTGGCGGTGGCTGGCAGAGACTCCCTCCGCCTTCCTGTTCTTTTAATTCTCTCTGTTAGTCCCGCCTATACTTCCTGCCTAGCCACTGGCCAATCAGTGTTTTATTAGCAACACATTTGCCATACAGAACATCCCACAGCAGGAGGTGATGAGGGAACCCTTGAGAATGGGTTAGTTTGCTCAGTTTCCCTAATAGAACCGTATTCAAAGATCTATGCACACTAGTGTAAGCCTAGACTTACATTACCCAACTAACAATTATTGTGTGTCTCTTACCTCTTATGTGATAAAGGCAGAATGGGGAAGGGTAGAGAAACTACAAGAGGGAAGAAGCAGATATTTATTTGGATTCTGGTGTCCCTGGGGACAATGGTAGACACTTCACATGCACTGACTTTCAATCCTCTCCCATTTTATACATAATGAGATGCAATCTCAGTAGGTTGTGCATCCAAACCTAAGACATCGCTAATGCCAGAACTGACCAAGAATAATTTTATGGATGGAAGTGATGGCAATGTAAGTGAAAGAAATGACCATCACAGGGCGCCTGGAAGACAAGAAGACCCATCTTCACTCTCAACTAGCAGGCCTCACTCCCTTTGACCTTTACACAGTGAAGCCCTTCATCCCTATCCTGAACCATGACTAGGAGATCCTTCTGGTTCCCATCCCAGCCTTCCCTTTATGACTTAGTCCTATTCCAGATGTCCTACTGTGTCACTGTTTGTACTGCTAACCCTCCCGAGTTCCTACAGAGTCCACCCATATGTGACACTGAAGACAGCTCATGACCAGCTGTGGGAAATCATATCCAGAAAGGCAGGATCCGACAGTGGTCAAGTGCACAGACCAAGGACCCAAGTTTACAGCGAGTAACTTAGCTGCGCCATCCACTAGGCCTGTGTCAGCTTCCCCATCAGTAAAAAGAGGGGGGACAATAGTACATGTGACATTCGGTTCTGATGAGAATGCCGGTGCATCAAACATTCCCATGGTGTACACATTCTCAGCAACCATCCCAACCACAGAGGGACCTTTGGGTTTGTGTGCCTGCATCTCATGACCAGTTTCCCTGATTCTGCCCCTCTGACTTCATTTGAAAACATGGGTATGTGCTCTGCTCAGCTTATCAACTCCATCTTCCATTCTACTGCATGTAACCTCCCACCACACATACGTTCCAGCGTCAACAGACTCAACTCATGATACTTTTGTTTTGATGGCCTCTGCCCCACATAGTCAATAGTAAGTGACTGATTGGTCTAGAGGTCTACAGCCCCACGAATACCCCAACATAAAATCTCTGAAAGGTCCTCTAGCCTTTGACTCCCCCTTAACATTGGCTGGAGTGTCTCTACAGAGACTGCATTATGACCTTCCACTCCTTCCAATTTCTATCTTCCCTTCCCTGTCCAGGTCCCAGAGGTTAAACGGCCACCTGATGACCTCGCCTCCATGTCGGCATTCTGTGGAGACTGGTGTGCAGGAGACTGGTGTATATAGTAGTACCCTGTGAAATGGGTGCCTAAATGACAGCACTAAAAGTCGCCAGAACTGGTTTCCCAGACTGAAGAACTACTGTGGACTGAAAAAGTATCTCTCTATTTTTTCAGATGAGGCTTCATAAGAGCCCAAATGTAAGCATAATTGGACCATCTATAGCAGACCCCCTAGGAATGTAGATCTCCTCAGCCTGCCCACGGGGGACTAAAAACTATGAAGTGGAAAGACCCACCTTAGATCATCCAAAATGCTGGAGGCCAGCATTCCCAGCGTCCCTCAGAAATGACCTTCTCCACTTTTCAGACATAAATGATCCATTGAGCAAAATCCTCAGAACAGGGAGACTGTTATCTGGGGCTAGGTTATGGTTGGACCTGTCTGCAACTGGAAATTGATGCCTCAGATCTAGACCATTTAATCAATCACTTGGGCCATGCCTACTGCTGAAGCCAGAGCAAGCAGGTTCCTAGTGGGTAAACGCCAACTGGAGGGGCGATCTTCCACAGGCTAGAATCCTGGAGAAGCTGCCTGCTGCATAAACTGGCGACACCCCTGCTTGTTGTAAAACAGAAACTCCTTCAAAACACGCAGGGGCTGGGGAGAAGGCTCAGCTGGTAAAGTGCCCGCCATGCAAATTCAGATCCCCAGCAACCACATAAAGAAACGGCCGCGCTCGTATTCCTTCATATACTCTAGCACAGGTGAACACTCCCACACAAACCCATACAAACAACACATTCCCAAATCCCCAGCAGATAGTTCTCGGTGCTCACAGCAGGGCGGCTGTGCTTGGACCATCCTCCTGTGAAAGCTTTCACATTTTTTGTCAACACCCTCCCACACATGTTGCACATCTGCTAGGGATCCATTCATGAAAAAAAAAAAAAAAAAAAAGGAGAGGTAAAATAGACAGGGCTTTCTGGAGAGGACTGAATAGCCATTCAGGTTAATCTGCTTCTTAGACCTTCCCCGAAAGCCCTGGAGGAATATCACAATGGGCATGAGGTCATCTGTTCATGGCATCACCTCTGCCACTAGAACGTATTGTTATTCGCTACCGTGCCTTTGTTGCGTCTAAAAGAAGCAGCTTGTTCTCTCTGAGACGTTGTTTTGAGTCATCTCACTCCCACAGTCCTCTGGGAGTGGAGATAAAGTTTGTGGTTATTGGATGCACTTCCTTGGAGGGGGCACAGCAAGCAGGAGTCTCTCTCTGCTTGGCTCTGTTTTAATCCGGGTCTGGATGCGCAAGGCAAGTTCTGCTGAGGCATGTGTAACATCGCTCCGTTTTACCTCCGAAGATTACTCTAGCCCCAAACAAATCTTCGGTAGTTCCGAAAACTTTGCAGTCATTAAAATAACATGAAATAAAAGAAGCCATGCCTGTTCTCATGGCCCACACTTTCTCCAAGAACTGTCATCTGTGTTAATCACAGCAGAGAAAATACACGAAAGCTGTAGAAATGAGCTGATGATTCTCTCAAGGCAGAGATGAGATTGGATTGAATGTTCACCCTCAATCTGTCCTCTGACTCCAGTGTCAGAAGTTAAACCACAAACCAGAAAAAAAAAAAATCACCTTGCGTGTAGAACTGGGCATTCAGTTGGTATGTAACAACAGACTCTGCTGGTCCCCAAGGACACTACTGGCCCTCATCAAGTCAACTTGTAGTTGGTGGGTGGGTGTGACGCAGCTTTCCTTGTTACTGCCTAAGAATCTGCATGGTCCCTGCTTCCTCCCCTGGAAAATAGCCTGGAGGAGAAGGAAAACCTCAAAACTGTGGGTAAGGCTGCCTTTCTTGAAATAAAGGACCTGCCCCCCCCTTCTTTCTTCTCTTCCTCTTCCTCCACCTCCTTGTTCTCCCCTTCCTCCTCCTCTTCTCTTCCTTCTTTAGTGCTGGAGACCGAAGAACCAACACTTAACATGACATCTTATTTGATTCAAAGTAAGAGTACAGCTTTGGATACAAACCACATATAAGGTTACGACTGTTTTATAGTAGAAAGTCTCTTAGATAAAGGATTATCAAAATCATTTTTTCTCAAGAGAAAAGTCCATATGTTTATATTTTGTACCTATCACAGTGACAATTTTTGAAATGATGCATAGAATTTATTTTGCAGAAAAATTGTTTCTAGAGACAAGATAAGTTTGCAAGACAAAAATTCACTTGACCAAGTGGACTTTTGTGTTGCACTTTAACCGTGATATGTAACCTGGGAAAGTACATATAAAAAAAAAAGTGTTAGTAACAAAAATGTCACTTGTGAAGCATAGTAATAGCTCCGTGGTTTACAACACTGATGACAAACCAGACTGCCTGTGATGACCTTGTACTTAGCTCCTCTGATCATCTTTCTTTTATTAAACTGGGAGTAATTCTGATACCACCTAAGCCTTAGAGGGGGATTAAATACACAAGTACTAGAGAAGCCCTTAAAACAACGCCCGACAACCAGAAAGTGTCAGATACATGTTTATTAAGTAAATTAATATTTTTCAAAATCACAACTGTTCCAAAAATTTAGGCAAAGGTATGCATCATGTCTGTGTCTCACATGCCAAGATGTTAAAATGGGGATCCTCTGGTTTTTAAATTATTGTACTTACCCACATATTTTACTTTTCTAAATTTCTTTGACATGTGCTTATTTGTATTTATTTGAAAATTATCTGGAAGGATTGAGACACACAGGTGGCGGTCAGAGGACACCTTGCAGCGGTTAGTTCTGGCCGTCTACCGTGTGGGTCCTGGGAATCCAACTCAGGTCTTCAGGCTTGGCCACAAGCCACTTTCCCCGCCGAGCCCTCTCTCTGTCCAGTCTACACTTGATTTTTAAGAAATGAACAATAAACCTCTATTAGAATATCAGAGGGTGAGCATGGTCACGCTCAATGATCCTGCATTTGTCTAGGATGAAAAGGGCCGTGGGGTCCGTTCCTAGCACTGTAAATATAAATAAACAGACTATGTTCTAACTGTGCCATAAGGCAATTTTACTCAACCATGCGTGATCCTAGGCAATGCCCTTACAAATATTTGTATTAAGGGTTGTGGCATGTTTTGCTAAGATTTGGAACATAATGGTGCTTGCTTCAATTATAATAGAGGGCAGAGCTCCTTTATCTGCTTGTATGTTCTGCCTCTCTTTCTTCTCCCCGTCGTCGTTATCTGAAAAATAAAAGGTTGAGGGTGGGGCAGAGGAAGAAGAGAAGTACAAAAAAAAAAAAGAAAAGAAAAGAAAAGAAAGAAAGCAAAGGAAGGAAATAAATCAAATGACTAATTTTCAACAAATTCTAACTCAAATTGAATTAAATAGCAGCATGTCCCAAATAATTAACACAGCATAAGTATAGGTATGAACGTATGTACAATGATTTTAAATTTATCTTATCCATCCTTCTGGTTCTTTAAAAAAAATCCTCTAGTGGCATTAAGGAGATATCAAAGAAATCGAGGCTGCTAATCTCAACTGAGAACACTGGAAGATAAAGACACCCCAGGACTTGAGGGAGACAAGTCATCTGCCATCTCTCCTCCTTGCAAGTCTTGGTGTTTGGTTCATATTTCTTTTTCTGAGGGAGACAGACAAAAACAAACTTCCACCCTCACATGTTCACTCACAAGTGAGGTAAGACTTAACCCTGTGATGGTGGACCTACGGGATTCCAAAGGAGGGCAAGTGAGCAGCCTGGGAGCTTGTCATGGAAAACGAATGAGATTTAGTTTCTCGCCTATATTGAGAACGTGGAAAGTGTGATACAAAAATTCCCTACTTAAACACAGGGTTGCTAGACTCGGGCAAGGAAAGGCTTCATTTGAGCCCTTGTCTAAATAACAGTTTTCATGGCCAACTTCTATTTACCTTCCTGTTATTCACTTGTCTAGTCTTTTCTCAGACACTCGAAAGGAACAAAATTATCTTTGCCACCTCTCACTAGATTGGTTCTTAGTTTTTTGTTTTGTTTTGATTTTTTTGTTTGTTATTTGTCTGATGATTTTAAAAATACACACGCACAAACACACAATGTTTGTAGCTCTGGGGATAAAACAATGTTTCCAAACATATTAAACAATGAAAATACATAAGATAGCATAAAATCAGGATGAAGAAAGTGGTGGAGAATAAACCCAGTTGTAACCAAGTTGGTACTGGGCAGGAAAAAAAAAAAGAGAGAATCTGTATGTTTGATTTCCCTGGGTTGTCATAACAAAGGACTACAAACTGTCTGGCTTAAAGCAGAAATTATTCTTCGTGAATTCTAGAAGCTGGGAATTCTAGAATTGAGGGCTCAGAATGACCCTGCTCTTCCCAGACTCCAGCAGAAATCTTTATTGTCTTTCCAAGGTCCTGTTCAGGGCTGGACATCTCAGGATTCCTTAGCTTGTCACTTGTATCACCCATTTCTGTCACTGTCAGAGTACTATATCCTTCCTATGTCATGCCTTCCCATCTTTTTCCATTTTACAAGAATACAAGCACATCAATGTGGGGCCCACCTTGCCCCAATAATCACTCATCTTAACTAATTACACATATGTGATTCTTCAAATAAGTCATTTTCTGAGGTACTGGAGGTTAGTACATCAATACATCTTTTTTGAAAGACACAGTTCAATCTATCACATTGAGTAATAGTCATGACAACCAACGCGGTATGTTCTCAATGCACACAGTATCTCATCAGGAAACATTGACCTATTCCTCCTTTTCTAGACTGAGAATCTTCTTTAAGATGTGAAAGCCATCCAGATCCTTCATTTTCCCATCCCCCATCTCCTCCCCTCTACACCCTCCCCCAAGTTTACCCAAGAGGTCTCATCTATTTCCCCTTCCCAGGGTGAGCCATGCATCCCTCTTAGGGTTCTCCCTGTTAACTAGCTTCTCTGGGGCTGTGAATTGTAGCCTGGCTATCCTTTGCTTTACATCTAATATCCACTTATGAGTGAGTACATATCATATTTGTCTTTCTGGGTCTGGATTACCTCATTCAGGATGATTTTTTTCTCTGGTTCCATCCATTTGCCTGCAAATTTCATGATGTCATGGTTTTTTACTGCTGTGTAATACTCCGTTCTCTAAATATACAACATTTTCTTTATCCATTCTTCGGTTGAGGGGCATCTAATGCTACTATAAACATAGTTGAGCAAGTGTCCTTGTGATATGATTGAGCATTCTTTGGGTATATGCCCAAGAGTGGTATCACTGGGTCTTAAGGAAAACTGATCCCCCATTTTCTGAGAAACTGCCATACTGATTTCCAGAGTGGCTGTACAAGTTTGCATTCCCACCAGCAGTGGAGGAATGTTCCCCTTACTCCATATCCTCTCCAACATAAATTGTCATCAATGTTGTTGATCTTAGCCATTGTGACAGGTGTAAGAAGGTATCTCAGAATTGTTTTGATTTGCATTTCCCTGATGACTAAGGATGTTGAGCAATTCCTTAAATGTCTTTCAGCCATATGGGATTCTTCCATTGAGAATTCTCTGTTTAGATCTATAGCACATTTTTAAATTGGATTATTTGTTATTTGGGTATCTAGTTTCTTGAGTTCTTTATATATTTTGGAGATCAGCCCTTTGTCAGATGTGGGATTGGTGAAGATCTTTTCCCATTCTGTAGGCTGCCATTTTTTGTTATTGACAGTGTCCTTTGTCTTACAAAAGCTTTTCAGTTTCAGGGGGTCCTATTTATTAATTGTTGCTCTCAGTGTCTGTGCTACTGGTGTTATATTCAGGAAGTAGTCTCCTATGCCAATGCATTCAAGGCTACTTCCCATGGAGTTAGGGGGAAACCTGGTGCCAGGGAAACTCCCAGGAATCCACAAGGATGACCCCAGCTAAGACTCCTAGCAATAGTGGAGAGGGTGCCTGAACTGGCCTTCTCCTGTAATTAGATTGGTGATTATCTGTGGTGATATTATGTTCCCCCAAATATTGTGCACTCTAATAAACTTATCTTGGGTCAGAGAACAGAACAGCCACAATATTAAACATAGAGGTTAGGCAGTGGTAGCACATGTCTTTAATCCTAGCATTCCAGAGGCAGAGATCTGCCTGGATCTCCATGAGTTCAAGGCCACACTGGAAACAGCCAAGCATGGTGACTCATGGCTTTAATCCCAGGAAGTAATGGCAGGAGGCAGAAAGGTATTTAAGGCATGAGGATGAGGAACTACAGGCTGGTTAAGCTTTTAGGCTTTTGAGCAGCACAGTTCAGGTGAGAGGCATCCAGTCTGAGGAAACAGGATCACCTGAGGAATTGGCGAGGTGAGGAAGCTGTGGCTTGTTCTACTTCTCTGATCTTCCAACTTTAACCCAATACCTGGCCCTGGGTTTATTTTTATTAATAAGACCTGTTAAGATTCATGCTACAATTATCCTAATTGTCATCATAGAATTTTCATCCAGTAACTGATGGAAGCAGATGCAGAGATCCACAGCCAAGCACTGGGTGAGCTCCGGGAGTCCAGTTGAAGAGAGGGAGGAGGGATTATATAAGGAAGGGGGCGGGGGTTAAGATCATGATGTGGAAACCCACAGAGACAGCTGACCTGAGCTCGTGGAAGCTTATGAACTCTAGACCAACAGCTAAGGAGCCTATGTGGGACTGAACTAGGCCCTCTGCATGTGGGTGACAGTTGTGTAGCATGGTCTGTTTGTTGGGCCCCTAGCAGTGGGACCAGGATCTGTCCCTGGTGCATGAGCTGACTTTTTGGAACCTATTCCCGATGGTGGGATGCCTCACTCAGCCTTGATGCAGGGGGGAGGAGCTTAGTCCTGCGTCATCTTGATAAGTCATGCTTTGTTGACTCCCATGGGAGGTCTTACCCTTTCTGAGGAGTGGATTGGAGTGGGGGCAGTAAAAAGGAGGTGAGGGGAGGGAACAGGAGGAGAGGAGGGAGGGAAAACTATGATTGGTATGAGAAAGGAAGGAAGGAAGGAAGGAAGGAAGGAAGGGAGGGAGGGAGGGAGGGAGGGAGGAAGGAAGGAAGAAAGAGAAAGAAAGAAATTAAAATGTGTATGCAGCACAACAGAAAAAAAAAGAGGTGAAAGACTTTGATGCAGGCCAGAGAGCTGATCAAACAGCGTCAGGATTCGAATGAAGACTCTAGAGTCCAACACTTCACTGTCACACTGTATGTATGTGCTTTGTGGTGCTGTCAGTGTATTTAACACTATGAAAATGGAACTCGAAGAATGGTGCACCGGCTGGGTACACAAGCAGGACACCATCTTTCAAAGTTCAGCTGTGCTGGGACTTCAGATCTCTCTCAAGACAATCATTCCACCTCTCCTAAGACTTGCAACACACAGCAGGAGGACCTGTACTTATTAGAATGCTTCCTGATAAAGTACTCAAATACGCTGTTGACAAGTCAAAACGATATTTCATAACACAAAAGTTCATAATACTCCATTCCTAATTCCAATGGTATGGAGTTTATTGCAATTCATGCTTTAAATTAAATGATGTATCTACCAATCTCAATTTTTAATTTGTCAGCATACCACTACACCTAGAATTATCCTTCTAACTTGTTTGTTTTTTATTATTTTATGTGTATGTATACTCCTGCATTAGTTTATGTGCCTCACATGCATATGAGACCCAGCAGAACCCAGAAGAGAGTGTCAGGTCCCCCTGGAACTGGAGTTGCAAGCCATGTAAGCCAACATGTGGGTGCTGAGAATAAACCCAAATCCTCTGCAACCGCAGCAAGTTCTCTTAACCACTGAGCCATCTCCACTGCCCCCCAATATTCTTCGTTTGTATTATTGAGTACTTTCTTTTAATGGAAATTTCCTACTCTTTTGTAGGTTAAAAAAAAATTACATGCTAGAAGTAGAAAATTTCAGGTATATAGTCAAGTCAACATTGACATGTTTTAAAAAAAATAATTATGTAAAAATGTTTAAGCCGGGCGGTGGTGGCGAACGCCTTTAATCCCAGCACTGAGGAGGCAGAGCCAGGCAGATCTCTGTGAGTTCGAGGCCAGCCTGGGCTACCAAGTGAGTTCCAGGAAAGGCACAAAGCTACACAGAGAAACCCTGTCTCGAAAAACAAAAAAAAAAAAAAAAAAAAAAGTTTAAAGCAGTATTCATTTTCAACACACGTGTAGAAGTTAAGCTTCTCCATGAAAAGAGCAGGTGTGTGTCAGATCAGTCATCAAGAGAAGCTTATGTCTCTGTGCTATGTGCTATCAGACAATAGTGAATTGTTGGGGATGTATCTCAGCTGGTAGAGTCCATGCCTAGATTGTAGAAGGCCTTGGGTTTGACCCCCAAGACCACATAAACTGGATTTGGTGGTACACCTCTGTAATTTATGCACTTGGGAAGAAGAGGTGGGAGAATCAGGACTTCAAGGTCATCCTCAGCTATATCATGAGTTCAAGGCCAGCCTGAACTGTAGGAGACCATAGAAAATGTAAAACCATGACAAATATAATTACGACAAAACAAATAAACAAACAAAAAACACCAGAAGATAAAGCTGAGGTCCAAATCAGCACAGTATAGTCTTTTCTTTTCTTTTCTTTTTTTTTTTTTTTTTGGTCCTGATGGTAGCTAGCACTAAAAACCCCAGCTCATATACATTCATATGCATGTAGAAACTATTTTGTTTTCAGTGCTGGAGATGGAGTACAAGGCTAAATACATTCCAGACAAGTGCTCTTTCACTGAGCGTTGCCCTGTCCTTAAACACAAACAGGAAAGCTGGCTACGCACTGCCACTATTAGATTGGACATTCTAGTCCTTACCAAAAGCATTTAGTCGGCATATGCCTCCACAAATCTTCACTTCAAAAAACTATTTGAAGAGATCTCCAGAATGCATTTCTTTAATGGCGTCATAAAATATATCAGGGTCATCAAAGTTATGGCAAATGGGTTCATCAAAGAGGTACTGAGGCTTGGCACGCTGTTTGAGCCACAGGACTCATTATCTCCGGTGTGATCTCTGAGTAAGGCAGAACCTGAAGAGTGTAAAGCCGGAGGGAACCCACAGATCCAGCTGCCTCTTCATGCTTTCTCTAGCCAGTGCTCTCCCTCCCTCTGGCCATCGGCGGGGCTCCTGAAGCCTACCTGACGTCCCTCATACTGTCTAGCACCCACTCACATGCCACCTTTGTTACGGGTGGCACAAGGCTGTATTGTAATCCCTCCTTTTATTGGAGAAAGTCTGCTTCCCGTCATCTCTTTGGAAGGTGATCGTCTAAGACCCTGCATTCAACTCAGTATTTATCAGCACCAATTATGCTGTGGGCCTGGATTCAAGAACTGGATGCACCAGACTGAATAAGATGCATATGATGCCATCCTGCCCTGTTCTCCACCTGAGCTCATAGTCAGAAAAGAAAAGCGCAGCTATAAAGCTGGTGTGGGTCAGGAAGTACCAGGGCTACACACAACAGAAGCCTGTCCTAAGCGTGAGGGTGTGGAACATCTTAGAGGAATGACCTCCGTGTGATACCTGAACAGTCAATAGGGATTCGCCTAGTCAGAGAGAAAATGTGGTTCTTGGGAAAAAAGAGGGCAAAGGTGACCTGACTCTTGAGATCTCTTTGGAAGCTGGAAGCTGGTCATGCAAGTGAAATGCTTGAGAACTCAATGTCACACCTTGACCTATATCTATTTGGATTATTGGACAGAATACAAATGACCATGAAGTAAATGTCATAGGGACATGTGTATGATGTATGCAAATGTATGTAGGTATATGATACGTTTGTGTGCGTGCATGCATGCGTTTGTGTGTGTGTGTGTGTGTGTGTGTGTGTGTGCCCATGCCAGAGTACATGTGTGGAGTTAAGAGGATAATCCACCATCTTGTTTGCTACAGTATCCCTTTGGTGTTGACTGTTGCATAAGCCACACTAACTGGCCTGTGAGTTTCTGGAGGTCCTCCTGTCTCCGTCTTCCATCTTGCCATATGAATACTGGGTTTACAGAAACACTCTACTTTACCCAGATTTAATGGGTTCCAGAGATTCAAATTTATGCCCTCCTGCTTATATGACAAGTGCTTTATCCACTTTAAATAAAGGAAAAAACTTTATTAGATGGAGCAAGTCAAGACATAAAGTATTATGTCCTACTGTTTTGTTCTATACATAAAACATCACGTTGTAATATTTTGGATCTAGATTTATAAATAGCTTAAACATAAGTACTTTATTAAAATTCTAGCAGCTCCTTGCTACACAAAGCAAGTGCTGTTAGTTTCACAGGGAACTGCTGGATCTTAGGACGAAAAGGACAAGAAAAGATCTGAATAACCCAGTAGGAAAGACCATGGAAAGGGAAGGGCAATTTGTATTTGAAATCCATCACAGCTTCTCAGTGACCATTATAATGGCCATGCTGCTGGAAAACACCCCTGTCTGGACTTCATGCATAGCACAAGGGATGCATTACAGTCTTCAAAACCTTCATACAACACTGGAATCAAAGAAAAGAAAAAAAAATCATGTTAGCAATGACCGCTCAATGTCAAATCGAACTTACTTTGAAACCATCCTCATACATTTGCCGTCTCCACCTGGTCTCACAGCCTCTTTTCGGTCATCCATCCCCTTTAAGGGCGGGGTTAACTGTACTTTACGGGTGAGAGAACACAAAGACAGGATTACAACGGGTTTCCCCCATCAGAAAGCTTTGGATAGGTCGAGAGAGCACTGCAGTTCTCAGAGGTCTTGCTTGGTCCCCTCCCTTGATCGTGTTTCTCGGTCCAAGCACTGCTGCCCTCAGGACTGGACAAATCTTGAACTTGGTCATTACAGGACACTTGGCTCCATCTCTTGCCTCTGCTCGCTAGGTGTCAACAGCAAGTTCCTTCATCCTCTTCTTACAAAACCCCAAATGTCCTCAGACACGAACAAGTGTCCCAGAGGACAATGCTGCATCTTCCTTCAGATTTATTACATGAAGTAGCCCTGTCTGCATAAACATCTGCTCAAAATGTAAATATCTATAGTTGCAATTATGCATACATACTTCCATAGTTTTGTTCTTTGGATAAAAATTCATGTTTTTCACACATTTGCCCTCCTCTCTTAGTAAACTTTAACTAATTAGAAAGTTAATAGATATACATGAGACAATAAATGCATAAACATGCCCCTTAGAGACCATCCAGTCAGTACCTTGAGGGGTTTTTCGGTTTTGTAAGCATATTGTCTTTTATATTTTCAGACAGAAGTAACACTGGGCAAGCAACACTATTAAGGGCATCGTCTAGCAGGTGTGATGGCCCACAGCTTTCATCCCAATATTTGGGAGGCAGGGGCAGGAGGATCTCTATGAGTTCTAGGCCAGCCTGTCGACCTAGAAAGTTCCAGGACAGCCAGGGCTACATAGTGAGACCGTGTCTCAAACAAACAAACAGGCAAAACAGAGCATCATTTATGCCATTACTTTGAAATAACTTTAAAGACTGTCTAGCCTTCCAACATGTAAGTATATGTATATATATATATACATATATACATATATATATACATACTTACAAATATATCAATACTTATTTTTCAATATTTTGTAAATTTCATTATAAATTTGTCTGTTGTGCTTTTTCTGTATTGGGGGTACAAGTATATGGATGCATATGTGTTCAGGTGTGTGCCCCTTAGTGAGCAGGTGTATGTTCAAGTCAGAGATCAATGTTGGTTGTCTTTCTCAATCTCTCTTAACCATTGTTTGTTTGTTTGTGCATTTGTTTGTTTGTTTCAGACAGTCACTCACAGACTCATCAGGGTTGCCAGCAAACTTCAGGGATCCTTCGGTATCACCTTCCAGTGCTGGGACTACAGGCAACCCCCGCCCCCGCGCCCCCACCTGGCTCTTCATGCAGGTCCTTGGAATCTGAATTCAGATCCCCAAGCTCTCAGAACACATGCTTTACTGGCTGAGGCATCTTTCCAGTGCAGTACCTCTGGTGTAAGCACTACGCTAGTGAATGTTTGTGGATGTTTCCTAAATATAAGTCCCCCAAGTTGAGAGCATGGGGGAAATGAACTTACTGTCACACAGCCACACTTCAGGCAGAGAATATGAAAGAATCTGTGTCTCTAACCCATGCTGGCTTGAAGGTGCTTGATTTCACCTTTACCGATTTTGAAATTCAAACGTTTTTCATTATGCTATCGTTTAATTTGTTGTTTTAGATTGTAAGATATTTAGCTGTTTTGTAACTTACCTGTACGCATTGTTTTTTTTTAATTAAATAATATTCCTAAAGAATTTAAAATGCTCAATCAAATGCCATGTAACTGTTCTTTCTTCCAGGTTTGTCCTTTCTTTTTCACTGATGGCAATATAATTTGTTTTTAAACTCAGGGTAATGTCAAAAAGATAAAGTCCAAAAGATAATTGCACTGTAATTTTATATAGAATCCTGTTGACTCTAAAAATTAGTTGTGGGGCTCTGGCATTGATGTGATGCTGAGCTGTCTCATCTATGAGATTAGTTCTTTCCTAATGTCTCTCAGTAGGGTACTTTCACCATAAGAGGCCCACCCACTTTCAAGTCAGTCTTACAGTGTTGGGTTACTATCAAGTAGGATTTATTTTCCATTTCGTTTCCTAACTGCATATTTTGCCATGTTCTCTATTGTTTAGTAGATTCTCGGTTTCTAAAATAGCATTGTGGTCCCTGCACACAGTGGGTATTTGAAAATCATGGAGGTTGTTTCTAATGTGTCTAGGTTTTAAGATTTTCATTTTAGGAGCAGTTAATCTGTGGGTAGTGTGTGTGTGTGTGTGTGTGTGTGTGTGTGTGTGTGTGTGTGTGTTTTGGGGACTGAGCCTGAGACTTTGTTCATACTAGGTAAATGGTTTACCACTGAGCTATACCACCATGAGAATAATATTTTCAGAACTCAGCCTAAATACATATTCTTCATTTCCTTTTCCTTCATGTTGTGGGATACTTATGCATTGTAATACATAGTACACCGATAAAAGCATATTTAAAGGTAGAGCCTATGATACATTAAATTATGTTCTACAAGCAATTTAATAAAATAAATACTAAAATTAAAATTAGAAAATGGAAATAAAGACATATTACTAGTTTATAATGTAAAATTTAAATGTATTTATTTAAACACCGATGAAAAAAAACCAAAGTAACTATTTATAAAATGGTATGGATTTTAAATTGTGTGAAATTCAGGTGTCAGAATAACTGTGTCTACTATATGGAGGGGATGGTTGATAGGCAAAAACCAAAATTTAAGAGCTCCATTTTATGAAGTTTCATTTTCTTATAATTCTGCCTTGTAGAGAGTTTTTGGTGCACAGACCTGACATTTTTTATAATTAGCACAGCGGATACTTTATGTAAAAGACTGTGACTGAAGGGATTTGAGGAACTTGAAAGCAGTTTAGCCAGGCTAAGCGTTCCTTTTGCAGTCTTTACACTCGTAAATTGCCTGGCATTTGAATCCTTTTCCTCTTCATATGGAGAGCAAAGATACAGCAGCTTCAGGTCACCACCATGGTACAGTTTTATGGTATTTATTGCCTCTCCGAGAAGGTGCTTTTAATCACCAACAACCTATGTAACCTTGAGTAAATCACTTACTCTCTCTGGACTTGTTTCTTCATTCACTACAGAAAGTTAGAATCAATGATTGCACAATAACACTCCTCTTACCTCCAAAATTCTGAAATTGTGTTTTTCGAATCCCTACTAAGTGTTAGCCCTGTAACTTGTACTTTGCACCTTCACAATAGATGGATTCATATATATCAAATGGGATGCTTGAAATATGAAATGAGGGATTAAGAATCTTAACTCAGAGCTTTCATTTCCAGCTGAGTACTATAGACGAGACCAGGCCATCCCTAAAACCACCAAGGGGACAATCATTCGAGAGACTGGAAGATGAGCAGTACAGGACTATGGGTTCTTGGCAGCTAGATAATTCACAAGAGGGGCTCCGTAATCCTCTCTGCTGGAGGAGAGCTTTTCATCTACCCATAGATCTAAGGATCTAGTCGGCGACATAACATTTTGAAAATGTGATCAACAACATAAAGAATCAACAGAGGAACACAACTTAAAAGAGGGATTAAGACAGTCAACAAGATGGCCAACTTAAATCCAAGTGGATTTCCCTTTACAGATTTTGTTCCTGCCTAGTTGCTCAGGATAAGTGTTAGTACTCGGCACAGGTGGTGAAAAGTGGGGACAGTTAGTCCTGTTCTTGTTCCCAAACTTTAGGGAAAAGCTTTCAGCCTTTCCCATTGGTCATGCCATTGACCGTGAGTTTTTCATGCACAGTCTTTGAAGTGTGGAGAAAGCTGTTTTCTAGGTCTAGCTATTTCAGTTCACAGACAGCAGGATTATCATAGATGCCTTCAGTTATAGGAAAGTGTATATTTTTGCCATCAATGACCCCTGCATTGACCTCAACTCCATAATTTGTATGTTCTGGAATGACTCTACCCATGGCAAGTTCAACAGCACAGTCAAGGCTGAGAATGGGAAACTTGTCATCAACCGGAAGGCCATCACCGTCTTCCAGGATCAAGATCCTGCCAACATCAAATGGGATGATGCTGGTGCCAAGTATATAGTGGAGTGTACTGGTATCTTCACCTCCATGGAGAAGACAGGGACCCAATTCAAGGTTTGAGCCCAAAGGGTCATCATCGCTGTTCCTTCTGCTTATGGCCCCATGTTTGTGATGGGTGTGAACCACAAGAAGTATGACAACTCACACCAGATCGTCAGCAATGCTTCCTGCACCACCCCAGCCCCTGCCAAGGTCATCCGTGACAACTTTGGCATGGAAAGACTCATGACCACAGTCTATGCCATCACTGCCACCCAGAAGACTGTGGATGGCCCTTCTGGGAAGTTGTGGCATGATGGCTGTGGGGCTGCCCAGAACATCATCTCTGCACCCACTGGTGCTGCCAAGGCTGTGGGCAAGGTCATCCCAGGGCTGAATGGAAAGCTCACAGTCATGGCCTTCCATGTTCCTGCCCCCAATGTGTCTTTCATGGATCTGACATGCCGCCTGGAGAAAGCTGCCAAGTACAATGACATCAAGAAGATGGTGAAGCGGGAATCAGAGGGCCCACTAAAGGATATCCTGTGCTACACAGAGGACCAGTTGTCTCCTGCAACTTTCATAGTGACGGCCACTCTTCCACATTTGATGCTGGGGCTGGCATTGCTCTAGGTAACAACTTTGTAAACCTCATTTCCTGGTATGACAATGACTACAGTTATAGCAACAGAGTGGAGGACCTCATGGCCTACATAGCCTTCAAGGAGTAAGAAGCCCTGGACCATCAAGACCCTACTCCATCAAGAACATGAGAAGAAGAGAGAGGCCCTTGGCTGCTGAGTCCCTGTCTGAACTCAGTCTCCCACATAGAGCATCTCCCCTCACAGTTTCTATTTCAGACTCCCCGAAGAAGGGAAAGAGCTTAGGGAGTCCTACTCGCTTGAATATCATCAATAAAGTTCACTGTACAAAAATAAATAAAATAAAGAAAAAAGTCTATACTATTGTTCATGTGGATTTTAAAAGGACCTTGAACAGATTAAAAATAATTTTGAAAATAAAGGCCTGGATTACAGCACTCAGACTTCCCCAATCATGAATTCATGAAGCTTTTGTAAACAGAATAGTATAACACCAGCACAAAGTGGGACACAGAGACCATTGGAATGGTACAGAAAACTCAGAAACACACCACCACATGTAAGGTCAACTGAATTTCACAGAAGATTCAAAGCAATTAAGCACAGAAAGGCTATCCTCTTCAATAGGTGATGCTGGGGGGGGGGGGGACGACGACGACTGTGTAACTGCATGCAGTTAAATGAAGCTAGCAACCTATGTTATATAAATTTTTAACTTAAAATGGAACAAGACCAAAATTTAACCATAAAATTAAGTCAAATTTATTGGCGCAATCCATCATATGTTCTTAATGCTCTTTTAATGTGTATAAGTCTGGAGCAATATCCTTTCATTTAATATAATCATAATGTATGTTCTGTTTCTGATTTGTTAAGTCTATTAATCTTCCAACGGTTTGTACATCTGTTTTCTTTTTTATTGATTTTGTTATTATCTTCATGATTTATTTTCTTGCACCTCTCTCTCAGAAGAACTGGATAATTTTTTTTCTTTTTTCTTTTGGTTTGGGATACATACGACTTATCCCAAACCAAGTCCAGAGGAAATAAAATATTGGCATATCTATCTAATAATTAGATTGGTGTCAAAAGTCATTGAGTGAAAAACATTCCATGTCTAATTTATTTCCCTGGTAAGCTCATCGTATTCAAGGAAGGAATCACACCAACCTTCACATATCATGTAACAAAGTAAAGGAACATAATCGCACACTGCCCATTTTGTAGATCCTAGGAGCTGAGGAAAGCCATATGTCACCAAAGGACACACATGAGCAGGTCTTTCAAGCCAGTGCCACTCACTTGCAAAGACAACAGAGAAAACTCCCCAAAGTCCTAACAAATGGGGTGCAACAACCAAAAGGTACCACTGCATGACAAGATGGGCCTTATCCCAGGAAGGTACCAGAGGTTTAGCATTTCAAAGTCATTCACTGGAAACCACTCTTTTAAAAGAAGAAAGGAAAAAATACCTACATATAATTGTCCCAATATTTGCAGGAAAAGTGCTTGAAAAAAAATTCAACATCTTTTCGTAAGAACTCACAAAACAAAGAATAAAAGCAAATCTCCTCCGCAGAAAAAGGTATGTCTACAAAACAAATTGATCCCTAGAGCTACAGCTAACATAATGCTTATTGACAAGAAACTGCACTTTTTCTTATGAAAAGTTGTGTAATTTTTCACTGCTATCGTGCATTGCATTGGTATCACAGGAAGTGCACTAGGTCAAGAGAAATAAAAGCATACAGGCAGACAGCAAAGAAAAATTTTACTCACCAATGAGGTGAGGACTGTACAGAAATTCTAAGGAATCTTAAAAAACAATAAAATAGAGAAGACAGACCCTACAAGAGTTAGTAAAGAAATTAGCAGTGTGATTGCTATCGTGAATTTTACTACAAAGATTATTTAAATAATAGCAAATATAAAAAACACAGAGCTAGAGTGGAAGTTCAGTGTAGAAAGTGCTACTAATGGAAGCATAATAACTGAGCATGGATTCCCAGCACCCTACAAAAATGGTAACCTCAGCACTAGGGAACAGAAACAGGGGATCCCATGAGCTTGCTGGCCAGGCAGTTTAGGCAGACAGTCAGCTTCAGGTTCAGTGAGAGACCCTGTTTCAAAGTTGAAGGTGGAACTCACTAGAGGATACCCCGTGTTTACCTTTGGCCCTCACATGTTCACTTAGACACACATATATACAACACACTCACACACAATACTTAGAAATAAGGTTTTGTTTTGTTTTGAAGACACAAAGACTTGTCCACTGAAGAATGAAACATGCTGATGAGCTAATGGAAAGAGCTCTTACTAACTGGATAGAAATGCCTCTTCTAGGATCTGAAGACCCAGGATTGAGATCAGTTCTTTCCATACTGATCGGCATGGTGAACGTGACCTGGTGTAAGTACCACACAAGGACTGACGATGCCATGGGAGCCACAAAGTGAGTGTAATCTCACCCAGTCTCAGCAGTGTTGTTTCAGAAAGGGCCCAGCTGGTAGTCAACCTCATTCAGAAATAGAGACATCAAGCAGTGTGTGTATGCACAGCCATTGGGGAAACAGAAAAACAGGCAAGCGACACTTCAGCATATATACATCTACATGAAAAATTCAGTTCCTCCTTTATTGTATACAAAATTAGAGATAAGTCACAGACCTAAAAACAAAATATAAGACTAAATTTCCAAGAAAAAAAATCATAGGAATAGTTTATGGTTTGGAATCTAGTGAAGAATTCTTTTATATTAAACACAAAAATAAATATAAAGGAAAAATGTAAAAGTTAGACATTGTTACCAATATTTAAAATCTTGCTCGTCAAATGATAACAAAACAACAAGCAAGCTAAAAATGGGAAGAAAATATTTGGAAAATATGTATCTGATTAAGGTTTGGTGTCTGGGAATAATTCAATAACAAAAAGATAATCAAATAGGTAAAAATCGAAAAGCACAAGAAAGAGAGCTAAACATGAGTCAGCGAAGAGATCAAGGAAAACCACAGCAAAATGGGGTCCGTTGCACGCCCACTAAGTGGTTAAAAATGGAGACTGACAACACCAAATGTTGGCAAGGATGTAACACAACCTCAAATTCCTTACGTAGTTGGTGGGAGTGCAGAATGTGAAAACTGCTGTGGAAAATGGGCCTGGCTGTTTCTCACACAACCAAACATAGACCTGTCCCTGGAATTCCTCTCTGAGATATTTGCTTAAAAGATATGAACGCATATCACTCTCTCTCTCTCTCTCTCTCTCTCTCTCTCTCTCTCTCTCTCTCACACACACACACACACACACTACTCATACAATAATGTTTCTAGGTTTACTCATGGGACAAAAGTTTGCAAACAACACATCTGTTAATAGGAGATATATTCAGAAGCAAAATGTGATCAGCAGTTTTTAAGGTTGGAAAGATGGATCCAACATTGTGGATGGAACTCAAAACATCACTCAGCCTGAAAGAAACTTACTGTATGTAAAGAATACACACTGCACAGTTATGCTTGCACACTGTTCTAAACAGATTAAAATAATGCAATTTTTTTAAAAGGACAGCAGTTGCGGAGGGGTAGGGGTGAGAGCAATGGAAATTGACTTTGAAGGAATGTAAGAGAACACAGGTATAAGGTTTTTGTCAAAATGCATCATGGGGCCAGTAGGATGGTTCAGTGAGAAAAGGCACCTGAAGACACAAACCTGAGCACCCCAGTGTGATCCAAGGGACCCACATGAAGCTGAAAAGAGAGAGAGAAGCACATGAAGTTGACCTCTGGCCTCCACACATGCACTGTGGCACACAGAGCTACATCACACACACACACACACACACACACACACACACACACACCACATGCACAAATACCACACATCACCCCCACACACACATCACACACACACACGCACAAATACCACATATCACACCACACACACACACACACACATATACACCGCACATACACACACACAAATACATTTCTTAAAGGCAGTAAATAGTAAGATTTAAAATTCATACTACTCACCAAAAATAAATTTTATTTTTGTAAAAGAGAATATGAAGTGAATTGAATAATGTAATTCCACAGATACCAACGTGTTTAGAATAAAACATATTTATATATGAAATTTACCTTAAATGCATCAAAAATAATACAGAAAACTGATAGACCTATTTGTGAGATAAGGAAGTTTAATTATAGCCACGATGAATATATGTACATGGGTGTTTACAGTGATTTTATTTCTTTTCATACTATTCTTTTTGTATAAAATGTTCATATTAAAATATGAACACATCAAAGTTTTGTGACACAAAGTCAATATGTAAAAATCAGTTTGACCTATGTATAAGTAAAATGTGGAAACAGTTTTTCAACAGCAGCAAAAATCATACAATACTTAGGAATAGGTTTTAATGAAAGACACAGAAATTTGTATCCTGAAAGGAATAAAAATGACTAATGATAGAAATTAAAGGATTAAGTAAAGGGAGAAATAAACTTTACCAAAAAAAAGTTCATGGATTAAAAGACAATATTGCTGAGAAGTCACATCTTTACATATCAACTGGTAGTCAATAAATTCCATTCAAAATCCCAGGGTAGTTCTATGTTTTAGTTAGTGAGGTGGTTTTTATAACAAATGGAAATACATTAATGGATAACATAATTTTTAAAAAGAAAAACAAGGTTTAAAGAATTTTACTACATGACTTTAGAGTTTATTATGAACACTTCTATCAAGAAGAGTAGTGTCACTATAAGGGTAGACCAGTTGATCAATGGAACAGAACTGAGATGCCAGATATCAATTCCCACATATAGGTAAGACTGGGTTTTGATGAAGGAATCAACATAGTTCAGTGGGCAAAGGACATTCTTTTCAGTAAATGGTGATGAAAAATTGGATATTCATGTGTTTAAATGGATTCCAATCTTTGTGTAATTTATTTGAAATGGATAACAGAATTGAATGAATATCAAGGCTGAACTGTAAACCTTCCCAAAGACGTATCTTTTTTTTTTTTTTAAGTAGACAATGTTGTATATACTTGAAATTGACAGCATGACCTTGGTATAGTCATCAGATTAATAGGGTGACCATCTTCCACGGTTACATTCTGTATGGCAGGGACGGCTACACTATTTACTTAACAAAACTTTTCGATGCATTACAACTTTACTGACTACAGTTCTCCTGTTATACCTCGGATCTCTAGACGTCTTTACTCTCCGGCACTACGTCACTGTGTCCCTTGACTCTCATATTTCTCCCCACTGCCTGCAGTTCTTTTTCCTATTTAACTTTTAAAATAGATTCTACATATAAGGAAGTGTCGGTGTCTATTCTGTTTAACTTAATCCACACCACTCTTCCGTGTCACCTGTGTGGGAATAAGAGGAAGACTCATTTTTTTTTAAGGATGAATAATATCCCATTGTGTATAGTACATCCCTTTAGGCATTTTCCACTTGCCTGTTATGTATAATATTACAATGGACATGGAAGGGCAGCTATCTTTACAACCTGGTGAATCTTTCTTCTCTTTTGAATATATACCCAGAACCAAGATTCTAATTTACTAGTGGCCTCTCTGTGGTTTAATGGCCGCACAAATCTACATCCCAACAACACTATGCTAAGGTTCCATTTTCTTCCCATCTTCACCAAGATTTATTCTCTATTGCCTTGTGATGAATGGCCACCCTAGGGATTTAGAGGTCACATCCCAGAGTGGACCTAGTGAGATCAGCACGTTGAGGACCTTCATTGTCTTTTGGCTATTCTCATGTTTTCTCTGAACAACCTCTTGGTCAGGTCATTTGCCAACTTTTACTTGCGTCATTTGATTTTCTACTTTACACTTTCCTTAAAAGGAAATTTGTAGGAAAAAAATTCTCCGCGACTTTGTAGCAGATACATGTTTCTTGGGTCACAGAAGGCGCCAACGGACGAGTTGAATTTTATCAAAATGCACATTTTCTGTCCTAAAAAAGCAATCAAGAAAATGGATTTAAAATAAAGCCACACACTAGATGAAAATATTTACTCTGCATGCATTTGACAAAGGATTGATATTCAAATATATCAATATTGTGGCCTTCAAATTTAAAAAAGAAAAAACTTTCATGAAGACCAGAATGGCAAAAAAAATTAAATAAATAAGTGAACATCCAATTTAAAAGACAAAAAGAACCCAACACCATTGATCTCTGAGGAGATGTTGAAATGACAGAGCTCATCACACTCACTGGACTAGCTGCTGTTAGAAAGAATGACCCAGAAGCTGGGCTTGTAACTCAGTGGTAGAGCACCTGACTAGCGTGCTGATGGCAATAAAAATGGGTAGGACCACTGTGGCAAATAGTACACAGCTTTTTACAGCATGAGACCCAGAGGCAGGACAGGGTTTAGTGCCCTAGAATCCCCGTTTGCTTTGGGTTACGCACGTCCTCCTTTTCATAATAGTGAACTTGATAGCCTAGTTCCTTTGCTTGCACATACTGTGTGCATTCATTCTTCTTCAGACAATGAACCTAGCTCTCTGAAACCTCCACCCCCACCTGCATCAAGCGACACACATTCCCATCCTTGAACAACAGTACGGAGTTTCCCCATCCTTAGTAAGAGTCAAATTTAGGCAGTTTCTATTCATGTATATTCCCAACACACCCAGGCCTGAAGAACAGAAAGGCTGACCCAGCCTGAACTGTTTAGGGAGGATGTGTGGTGAGGTAAAACTGTAATATTTTAGAGAGAATCTCCTGTGTACAGTCTTATGCCCATGAATAGTTGGGTGTGCATATGATTAAAATCAAATGTATTATGGGAAAGGACATGCATAGTAGAGGAAATGATTATATAGTGTAATCAATTGAAACAGAGCCACCTAAACTATACCCCTTAGTAACCAGACCCCTCTTCCCTTGACTCCACAAAAAGAGACCTCAGGCTACAGCCTAGGCCCATGGTTATGCATACTCATTTGGGCAGCAGTCAGTCTTGACAGTGTAGTGCTCTTAAATATGTATCATTGCTTTGCTCCAAATACAATTATCTTGCTTCTTTTGCAAATCTGTATGTGCCTTATTTCAAATCTTTTGATACAAAGCCAGAACCTGGAAACATCCAGCCCAGACCACAATTACTGATAAAACCCAAGAAAAAAGCATACTCAAAAAATTTATTTGTGAATGTATACCAATTTAGTCTATAATAGTCAAATACTAGATAAAGCCTATGTATCCTTTTTAAGTGAGTAGCTACGAGAACAGGGGTTTATTCAGACAGTAGAATATTAGTCCTAAATTTAAAGTGGCAAACTGATAATACACTCACATTAGTTTCTTTGCTGTGACTGAGAGAGAGTACTCTGACAAACACCCCTTAAAGGAGACAGATTTCATTGCGGCTCACAGATACAGATTCAGTCCATTGTTGTATGGAATCAAGGCAGCATTCGCTCGAAGCAACCCATCACATCCTATCCACAATCAGGAAGCGGAGAGTGGTGAATGCAGTTTGCTGCTCAGGTCTCTTTCTCCTGGATTACACAGTCCAGGATCCAGCCAGCGAGTGGTGTCACTCACACTGAGGGATGCCTTCCCAACCCAACAAATTCAAATTAACACCACCAGCAACCTGGGATAACATGAAAGACTCAGTAACATTATGCTGAGAAAAAATGGGCCAGACATAAAAGTAGTACCTGTTTAGTGATAATGAAGTTATTCAACCAGCCTAACTAGTCTACAGTGGTAGATTATATTTGCTGCCCGATATGAGACTGCTTAGAGGGGACAGAGAGAGAAGAAACCAACCCCAAAAGAATCAAAATGAATTTTCTGCAGTAAGCTATTAGGTTAATGGTTACATGAATACATACATTTGTTAAAACTTATCAAGCTGTATACTTATAATGTATGTCTTACCACATATATAATACCTAAAAATCTATTAAAACAAATAATGAGAAATTTAAAATAAACCTTTGCAGTAATTAAGCCCAAGTTTTCCTGGTAATACTTAAGGATATTTTCATGGTTTGTTTTGAATCCACTCTTCTAAATGTGTGTTTGGCTTTTGCTATGCACAGCTTAGAGATTTATTAACGCTAAAGCGACATCATAACCTCTTCCGCACGTTAAAAGTGTCAATCAAATTTTATTACATGAATGAAGTACTTTACTTTAAACCTGTCAAGATAATTGCTGAGATTAAGTTAAATGGAAAGAAAAACAAAGGGGAAATGTAGGACAGGAAGTTATTTTTAAATTTAAGGACCAATTCTATCAAGAACGGTAACTGAGTGGGGTGCTGTGAAGTCTTGGCTTTCCTGTAAGATCTTTACATCTTGGGGAGTGTTGGGTAGGGCTTGACTCTCAGGTGCCGCTAGGGAGCCAAAGGTAACAGTTATGCGTCAGCTGCAAGGAGTAAGAAACCTGATGTAATGGTCACCACAAAGATATTTATTACGTCCCAGCACCAGACGTCTTCACAGGCTCCTGGGGGCATCTTTCCATTTGGCTCTTATCCCTTCCAAGCTCCAAAGTGGTTGACTATGGAGCTACAACTGCATGCGGGCCTTTCCTGACTCCTTCAAAACACCGAGGAGCCTTTTCCACACATTTCCCCCCATTTCCCAGGCAAAATTGTATCGTATGCCCACACTTACGTAACTCATGACCAAGAAAAAGGAGGCCCACAGCTGGACCTGCACCAGCTCTGTGCACAGGTGGCCAAGGGAGGAGAGAACAGAGAACTCATTAAAAATAAATAAATAAAAAGGCTTAATGGGATCCCTCTGCAAGAAGAGAGACACGACGGGAAGAGGGCTCAGTCAAGAGTTAAGAGTGAGTGCAACACTGACTGAAAGAAATTAATTTGATTCCTTAAGCTATATTAATTTTTCATTTGGCTTTCACATGAATAGCTCACTCTGGGGACTTTTTTCAATCAGTAAAGGAGAATCAAATTGAACGGCATCAGCAGCCAACATCAGTCTCCCACATCGTTTGCCCCTTTTTAAGGAGCTCAAGAACATTTGCTGACTTTTGGGCAAGTGCGGAGGAAATTAAAGCAATTCTCGGTCCTTCTGTGCTATTTTCTGCTCTCCACATCACTAACCCGTATTTATTTCTTGGTTCACGGCAGTGGCTGCAGAGTAAGTACTAAGCAATGAGCGGCTTCCCAGCTGCCAAATTCGGCGATGATTTCGTTCTCAGTCAAACCTATTATGTGACCCTCCAGGGCTGGCAAATGGCCACGGGCTTTTCCATCAGTGTTAATCGAAATCATGTGTAGGATTGGTGACTGTAAAATGTATGCATCTCACAAACCTCATACTGAACTTTGTAGTGTTCTGCATTCACGATACATGTCTAGTCTGTGTAGTAGCATGGTCATGCTAACCTTCAGCTCGTTAGTTTTATATGAAACAATATCCCTTCTATAAGCACACAGATACACAGATCCAATGATAACATATGTGGAGAACTCCCTCACTCAAATGAGGCTGCATCACATGGCGCTAGTGAGTTTTGGGATCTGACTGTGGTTTGAACAAACATGTGAGCCTGTTCGATTTATCTCATCCTTCATTCTTGAGAGAAACAAAGTTGATCTTTTCATATACAATCAACATTTTGACCTACAAATTGGTCACCCAATCTCAGGATGATTCTTAGCTTCCTGAAGTTTAATAACCACAGCTTACCAAAGGGTGTCTATTATGGTGATATGAGCAGCAAGTGCCCTTTAAGCGTTGAGCCATCTCTGCAGCCCTGAGATTTTCCTTTTTTTTTACTCACAGTTTTGTGCATGCTAGGCAAACATTGTACCATGAATCTCCAGCCTCAGCTCAAGAGGAGACTCTTGAGAAGGGGGTTGGGGACCTCGTTTCTCCTAACTGGACCACTAACATTATTCTTGGATCCCCTTTGCTGGTATCCAGTTGCTACAGTTGGCACCCGGTGTCACCAGCTCTGCTCTGGATTGATTCCCTGTGGTGACAGACCACTGGAAGACCTGATCACGGCTCTGACCATCCTTGTCATCTTGTCAGCCGCACTCTGGGAATCCTCGCTCCTGTGATGGATTACATTTCCCCTGCCTTCCGGAGTTTGCTGGCATTCTGATCCCTACGAGCACAGGGCACACCTGTGTTCAGAAACAACTTTTAAGGAAATGAATGAGGAGAAACTGTTGATTCTTACATCAAAGAAGCCAGGATTTCTCTTTTTCTTTGGTTTCTGGTGATGATTAATATCTATTGTTTTGTACAGTATCATTCCTTGCAGTGACCTTACTCCTCAGACACCAACCTTCAGTATAGACTGTTGTACAGACAATAACTATGTGTCCTTCGTGGGGAATAATTAAAGGCCAAGGCAGTAAATGTCACTTTGGCTTCCGTGGCTTCCCTGGAGCCAGCATGATTGGTGCGACGGGCAGCCATTCATCAGACAGTTCCGGGACATACACACCCAGAGTACAGGAAGCAGAGATTCAAAGCAGGCTGAAAATAGGTAGTATTAACAGGCAGCGGTAGCTGAGTGCTGATGCCTTCAATTCACTTGGGATGAGAGGTGAGAAGAAGATGTCTGTTAACAGCAAGAGAAAGAGAGCCTCCTGATCCTGGAGCTTCTTCTTAAGGTGAAGGTAGAGATAAGGTCCAAGCAGTCTCTTATCAAGACATTCTACCAGTTAAAAAGCTCTGTGCCCTGGATCGGGTCCATTCACTTACTGGGCTACAGTCTGTGCATGAATAGTCATTCATTCTTCCAAGACTCTGGCAAAATTTGGGAGGATGTTGGTGATGGATAACATATGGGAGGTGGGGAATACCTTCAATGTGTATTTCCAACGTCTATAATCTTTTGCAGCTATCTCATGCATATGTCATTATACTGGTCTACAATATAAAACACATATAAGCAATGATTCCAAGAGGGTAAGACACATCTAAACAAACATCCCAATATGGTATCCTAGAGATACCAGTAGATCACACTCAGCACAAGTCTTGAAGTACTCACAGCTGGGTGATGCCCCCAATTAACCAAATTGGTTCTTAGAGTTAAACAAATTCAGACCAGACTTCCTTATTTCCCCTCATGTTGTCTGTGGCAATCTGCACCTCCAGTTCTCAGACTCTACAGAAATAGTAATGCCATTCAAAAAATTTGGGAAATAATTTGCATAGTATTATGCTTATGAATCATTAAACATTATGCCTATTTCTTGCACCTACCACATAACAAGGGCTCAATAAACACCAAGTATCAGTACCAGTCACCCGAATCCTCCTAGGGTGAGAGGAATCCAGGTCAGCTTCTCTCTGTAACAATAAGCCCACAGAGTGTGGTTCTTGCAAAGAACGAGTTAATGCAAAGACTCATTGATAGATAATAAAGAAAAACTCACAGGAAGAGACAAAAGTGATGGCCTCGGGGATGGTAAGTAGTTACTTACTGTATTTATTATCCAGAGAGGAGTACAGATTATATATTTCATGAGCCAGATGGGAATAGTTATTTAATCTACAGTAACGACTACTCTAAATGGCTCTATTGAATATCTACTTGAAAGTGTTCAGAAGAGTTGCAGGCTATGAGGGAATAAAGCGAAAAACAAATGTAATGGTTGAAGGATATTTTTGTGAAAGCTTAATTAAACTTGAGATTTTGTACCATTCTGCATATAATCTTCAAAAGACTTTCTTTTTCCTCAAAAAAAAAAAAAAGAGACCAGAAAGGGTGTGATGAAATTAGCCTTAGAGCTGTGTAGATGTTGAAGAGCCCTTGAGAAAAAAAAAATGTTAAAAAAAAAAGACAAATCTCAATTTTAAGCAAAGAATTGAAATTACGTTCTAGCATCTCACACTCCAGCACATTGGTACCTACTTGAAATGAACAACTGCTAAAGGAAACAGCTGGTGGGAAGCTGTTACTGCAAAGCCAAGTGCAAT
The DNA here is from genome assembly GCA_902168405.1 of Peromyscus aztecus. Taxonomy (NCBI): domain Eukaryota; kingdom Metazoa; phylum Chordata; class Mammalia; order Rodentia; family Cricetidae; genus Peromyscus; species Peromyscus aztecus. Next base: position 43,993 of record CABHPQ010162442.1, read on the forward strand.
ATGCGCGCTGTGATTAGTTTGCAATCATTACTCCGTCCAGTGTTGTAGGAAACCCTTGATTTGATCACACCCAAAGCATTCCTACTAGTAATCAGAATTCAAGACACTTCTCATCCCAAGTCTGCACAGAACTCTCACCTTTACTATGGCTGATGATATCATTTTTAGTCTGGTTGGAGTAACAAACATGCCATAGAGAGGTGTTTAAAGTAACCCCAGAATAATGGCTGGACAGAGCTGAGGTATTGCTAGATGTGAGCTGTCCAAGAGAATTGTAACACAAGCCACAAAGACACCTGAAGAAGGTTGGATTTACTAGTAGCCACATTTGGAAGAAAGAGGGGGAGGGAGGGAAGGAGGAAGGGAGGGAGGGAGGGAGGAAGGAAGGAAGGAAGGAAGGAAGGAAGGAAGGAAGGAAGGAAGGAAGGAAGGAAGGAAGGAAGGGTGGGTGGGTGGGGGGGTGGGTGGGTTTACCCCATGAAATGTGAGTGTGGAAAAGTCTATGTAATGGAGGCAGCTATCCTTGAACTCACAGTGATCCACTAGCCTCTGCCTCCTGAGTGCTAGAATTAAGGGTGTGGTATGCCATAATTTCCAGCAAGATATCTTATTTTTAACAAAGACAATATATTCACTGAACACTAACCAAATTTTGGTAAGGAAAAAAATCATGAAGATTCATATCTTATATCTCACTTGGCATGTGAAAATCAATGGGCAGGCTGCCACATCTCAGAATTTCCAGTTCCTTGTCAACCATGGAGTTATTCTTTGCCATTTATTCTAAAATTTCTACTATGATAATTGCTGTTTAGGACATATAATAATGACCAGCATGTCAAAACAAGATTCTTAAGCTTAGTTGTTAAAGATACACAAAGGAAAAATAGACAGGCTATACTGAATGTAAAAACTAAAGAGTTGCAGAATAGTACATATGTAGATTTTTAAACTAGTTTTAGGTTTTAGCCACAGAATTTAATAGTTAGAAAACATAAATGAAGCAACATAACACAAAACTGAAGCAAAATATTCAGTAATAATTTTGGAAATCTTTACCTCCTCAGTAAATATACATTGTATTTCCTTGTGACATTTTCACACTTGTACATGAGTGTCTTATAGTTTGATGAGCATATTGGTTGCAACAGAAAGGAAGAAAGAAGCTGGTAAAATTGCATGTTATTAGATATGAAAGTGTAGACGATGTTAAATGGGAATATTAGTTTCTATATTATATATTCCTATAATGCTTAAATTTTATAACCAGTGTAGATTATCCTAACAAATGAAAATTAGAGGTAATGGCGGAATGGGACAGATAAATTGATAGGTAAGAAGGTAAGTAGGTAGGTAAGTGGATGGATGGATGAATGGATGGGTGGGTGGATAATAGATAGATAGATAGATAGATAGACAGACAGACAGACAGAATTGTCAATGCTCCTGTTACCTAGGAGCCTTCCTCTGTAGTTTTTCCTTGGTCTCTCAAAAGAGATTAGTTTCTGATCTGTTCTTTGCTTTATAAGAGATGTTGAGTAGCAGGCCCTAAATGACTGAGAATAGATACATTTCAGCACACCACAAAAATGAGGAACTTTGAAGCAAGTCAGTCCCTCAGAAAAGAAACACAAAATAAGCCACTAATGAGAACAGAAAATAGAACTTCCAAGAACCTTTGCAAGCCCCTTGACCATAGGGTAGCTTAAATGCAATAAAGAGTTGTACCCAGGGCATTGTCTTAGCTAGCATTTCTATTGCTGTTAAGAAACACTGTGACCATGGCAACTCTTATAGAGGAACACATTTAATTAGGGTGGCTTACAGTTTCAGAAGTTTAGTCCATTATATCATTAGAGGGAGCATGGCAGACAGACATGGTGCCGTAGAAGGAGCTGAGAGTTATACATCTTGACCTGCAGGCAACAGGAAGTGAACTGAGACACTGGGTGTGGCTTGAGAATATATGAAACCTCAAAGCCTATCCTTATAGTGACACACTTCCTCTAACAAGGCCATACCTACTCCAGCAAAGCCTCATCTCCCAATAGTGCCAATCCCCATGAGCAAGGGGGTCAGGGGCAATTACATTCAGACCACAACAGACATGGTGAGATGGATGAGCAGGTAAAGGCATTTGGGCCCAAGCCAACCTGAGTTCAATCCAAGGGACCCACATAGTAGAAGGAGAGAACCAAATTATACAACTTGTCCTTTGATCTCCAAAAATGTGCTATGATCCATACCTACCCTAACTATGGCACACACACACACACACACACACACACACACACACACACACACACATACACACGCACGCACATACAGTAGATAATTTTAAAAGTAATAAAAAAATTTAATTCTATCTATGGATAACTATTATCTCAAAGACTTCGCTGTCAAATACTTTCATGGCTTTATCCCATATCTTTAGTTTTCTTTCTTCCCCTAACCATTCAACCTCCTACAGTCCAATGACGAATTTAAAATTTATATTTCTAGCACAAAGCTTTCCTGTCTTTTAAATCCATATGCATAGGTATGCATTCACCAAAAGATACATATAATAATGGATGAAGCAGCATCATGCGTAAAAGCTTCAACTGGAACAACTTTGTCCATCAATAAAGTTGATGGAAGCTATGAGTTAGAAAATACAGGAAGCTCACAAGCAAAACGTTGAGCAAAATAAGACAATATAACCTAGTTCTAGATATATTATATCAAGTCAATATAATATAATATATTATATCGGTATATGATATAACAGGCAAACCAGAGTTGGTACTAGAGAGCAAAAATGGCTGCCTTTGTGTCGTGGTGCTTTGAAAGACACAAACAATGGAGCCTGAAGTTCCTTGATTGGGGGAGCTGATACATGGGTGTGTTAAGTAGAAGGTAGCTCACTAGGCTAGACACTGTTGTATGGATGTCTGAATGCCTGTTTCAGAGTTAAGAAATATGCAAGCGTATCTTCAACAGTAAACTGTTAAACATACTGTGCTATTTGTTTGTGGGATTTGTTTGTTGGTTACTTTGTTTGTCAACTTGATACAAGCTTGGGTCATCAGGCAAGTGAGAATCTCAATTGGGAATATCCCTCTATCTGATTAGCTATAGACAAGTCTCTGGGGGCATTTCTTGATTAATGATTAATTTGGGCAGGTCAGTTCACTCTGGGTGGTGCCCACCTTGGTCAGGTAGTCCTGGGTGGTTTAAAAAGCAAGCGGAGCAAGCTAATAAGCATGATCCTCCATGATCTCTGCTTCTGGGTTCTTGCCTTGAGCTTCTGCCCAGCCTTTCCTCAATAATAGATTGAGATGTGAAATTATAAGATGAAATAAACACTTTCCCCCATCAAGTTGCTTCTGTTCACCAGTAATAGAAACCCTAACTATGACATCAGCTTGGGGAAGATCAAACACAAATCAAATACTGAGTTAGAGAAGTGACTCTTTAATGTTCAGACTCAAGCCTCCCAATATGTGTAGAGATGCTATGGAGACATAAAGATGTACCAGAAAAGAAAGGTAGGAAGATGCTCTTGATGGGTGAGTGCCCTGAGCTATGTAACTTGTTTATCAGAAGGTTATAGGGGCAAGAGGCTTGAAGAAATGTCTCAGAGGGCAAGCATTTGGGGAAACAGGAGCTTTCTTTGCTTCCTTAGGGGGTCACAAAAGTTCAAAGAATCATAGAAGGTGTAGAGCTCTGGGGATGCGGATGTAGAATGCAGAACACACAGAGCCCCATTGCAGGTAACTAAGGCCACCATCCTATCCAGCTCATATCAACAGCCCAGCCACTCTGTAACAAGAAGGTGCCAGGGTCTGTCCCTCCATTACCTCCATGCTCACAGCAAAACCTATCTCCATGCCAGCACCATCTTGTAGGAAAGGTCGTGAAAAAGGCAGCGCTCTTAGCAATCCAGTATAGAGAGGCTATTTAAACAAAAGGAATTGGGCTTTGGTTGAGCTATTTTTAATTGACAATCATTTCCTGAGGCCTATCACAGTTTGAGTTCTTAAAGGAAAAGCAGCTTGTGTCATGGATAACACTGAAGCTGTGTTTCTTTGCACGTGTGTGCAATGTGAGAGCATACTGATGACCTGTCCACCCTTGACAAGAACTCCAAGTCACCCATGCCTAATTAAATATTTCAAGCAGAGAAAACATCCCAACTGCAATGCAGCTTAGACCATTAACATCTTTAATGCTACTGCTTTCATGAAAGATATTTGCTGAAAACTCCAGAGAACCATTTTATTTCTTCCAACAAAACAGACTACTGACCTGGACATAGTCCCCTGTCAGCCGAGATTTTCATCAAAATGAAAGCTATGGAAGATAAGAAAGTCTGAAAAAGGACACCAAATGCAAAGATCAGTATCTAGGGTAAAATACAGCTATGAGGCCCCATAGAGAGAAGGAACCATCTCCCTTTGCTATGCGTATGTATATGTGTGTGCACATATAAATATACATGCCAATATAAATATATACATTATGCTAGAAGTAAGGCTGATTTGATAAAAGGGCTTCAGTTACTTCAACTGCAGTGTTAATGACACACACTAGAAAACTAAAAGCCCTCCTAGTTTTAAATAATATGGCTTAGGAGTGTGAGCATATTCGAGATGGAATAATTGTGAAAGTGCTTGTGCTAACATGTTGCATGTGAGTGATCAGGAAACAGTGTGCTTTTTTACTTTTAAATTTTTGACACTTTCATACACTTGTACAATTGATTTTACTCCTGAGTTCGATTCGATTCTTGCCTTTGCATTGAACCAGTACCTGGGAGAGAAGAGTGGACACTATCGCTCCTTGGGTGCCAGCTAGTGCCCAAGGAAAGCCTGGAAGCTATACCTCTCATCTCTGGTGTCTTGTTTATAACCAAATTAAATAACAAAATGCTATCTACTTCTACAACAACAAATTCGGCCCAAGGTCCATTGGCTGCCTGACATGTACTGGGTTTCAGAGCTATTGAGTTTTTAAGATATATTAATAGACAAGAAATGGATGGGACATTAAGGAAACATGACTGCAATAGTAATTTTCTGGTTCGATTACATTCATACAACTAGAAACCCAGTACCAACACACAAGTTGAGATTGTGTAGTACAGTTTCTGTATTTGGAAGGTGAGGAAGCTGAAGAAGCAGGTAAGTTCTTATAGACAAATGATTGCTTCATGGAAGAACTGCGTATCCTGCTCTTTGTTGAATGACCAGTCTTCCTTGTGTATAACACAGTATGTTCAGAAGCATAATCTGCTGGCTGCAAGATTTTTACCTGAAACTTAATACAAACCGGCTTTACAGAAGCCAGGATACACAGGACCTAGCCCTGTTTTTAACAGTCACATGACCTTAGATAATCACTTCATTTCATGATGTTTCAAAGTTTCGTTTCTTTTTTTATTAAAAAAGCACATTCCTTTTAGGTAATTTATAGTATATTAATATTTAGGAATAGAGAGATTATTTTAAAGTAGCAATCTTCCTGTTGGGGTCAAATAAGTCCTTATGTGTAGATATGAAGAAGAATTTATCTATGCTCAATGGCATGACAATTCCACATACACAAAATAACCCTCGCCTTACAAGAGAAATCTGTAGAAAGAATCTATTGCTACACCCCCCAGAATGTACCCTATCTTGTCTGATCTCAGAAACCTAGCATTAGCATGATCAGACCAGGCTAGTAGTTCATCGGAGACACTGGTAGATAGAACCCATTGTTGGAATGATTCAGGTGACTGTCTTCTTATTTCCGTATTTCCATGGTGCTGAGATCTGAATATGAAATGTTCCCCATAGAGCCATGCATTTGCACATTTGCTTTCCAATGAGGGTACTTTGGGGGAAGGTTATGGGACCCTTAGGCGATAGAATGTTGCTGGAGAAAGTGAGTCACTCAGCGTGGCCTTGAGGCCCAACTTTCTGTTCCCTCTTTATTCTTCCAGAGGTGGGGTATGTGTATGAAATGTGACCACTCTGCTTCCTGATTGCCAGGCCAGCCTCACTCCTCTGCGGCCACATCTTTGGACTGCATCCCCTCTGATAGAGTAAACCTCGCCCACCCCACCAAAAAAAATACTTTGTTTCCCTACTTTGCATTTAGCCACAGCATTTTGTCAAAGCAACAGAAAAGTAAGTGGTGAATGTGGGAACACAAGAGTCTAGGCGTTCCAATGACCTGGGGCATTCTGAGTGTATCAATGCACAGTGCCAAGCAGAAAGCAAACACCCAGCTTTTCCTGCTACCTAAATATACTCAGAATTCAGAATTACAGATTTTCTATTATATAGAGGCTCCTGCCTTTCCAATACTCACCTAGATTAAAGAATTGTATACTACTTACATATAGTAGGTATCATAATTGATTTAATATTTATTCTTCAGATTTTAAAAATGTACCTCCATATGACATGTATCCATTAAATTTCTAAAATCTTCCTAAACACAGACTATATTTCTTCTACTGTGTTCCTCTAAGCTGAGGTAGACTATGTAATTCTTGAGTACTATGCACCAGGTTGCCTTGGACCATTATTGAAATCAAATATAGAAACAGCCTATTCAAGTCTCGTTGCTTTATTATAATTAATGTAAGCCCCACGGATACAGTGTGTGAGGGAAGCCCTTTATAAATTAAAAAAATAAACACATTTTCAAAAGAGTAAGACTTATAAAATAATGTTTCCTTTACTAAAGAAATCATTAGTGTAATGGATGTCCAAAGTCTGCTGGCTTGCTTGTTGGAAAGGCAAGGAGAAAATGGAAGGAATTTTAAGCTCTCAGGAGGGAAATGATGTAGTTTAATGGAGATATATAGCCATATATATGTATAAGAGACTGAATGAAGGGCAATTTTTAAAAACTCTAAGAAAATAAGTTCAATAAATATCCTTTCAAAAGAAAGAACCAGAAACTTTGGATTAAACTAATAAAATCTTGTGGCTTGAAAAGCTGTTTATCCAGCTGTGCAGTGGTGGCACATGCCTTTAATCCCAGCACTCAAGAGGCAGAGGCAGGTGGATCTCTGTGAGTTTGAGGCCAGCCTGGTCTACAGAGTGAGTTCTAGAGAAACCCTTTCTTAGGGGAAGTAAGTAAGAAAGAAAGAGAAAGGAAGGAAGGAAGGAAAGAAGGAAGGAAGGAAGGAAGGAAGGAAGGAAGGAAGGAAGGAAGGAA
>CABHPQ010162442.1:51199-70332 GCA_902168405.1 Peromyscus aztecus
GAAGGAAGGAAGGAAGGAAGGAAGGAAGGAAGGAAGGAAGGAAGGAAAGAAGGAAGGAAGGAAGGAAGGAAGGAAAAGAAAAATCTCTTTATCCACTGTAGACAACAAAATTCACAATCTTCCCACACACATTTTGTCCCTGGGAAAGTGCTGCAGTATTCTAACCTTCTCTTAAAGATGGCAGCTGAGTAACGATCATGGATAGAGGATCAGTGTTCAGCAGAGCTCAGAAGAGGGCTTCCACTCCTCTCAAAGAGAAAGGCTCTTTCGAGTCTTCCACATTCTGTTGTTCTTGGGTGAGCATAGACTAATGGGTTACACAGATGAGAGCGTTCCTACCACAGGACTTTGTGCCTAGTTTCTTCCTTCCTGGGTGCATTGCAAACATTGCCTCAGGAATCTTCTTTGCAGCTTTAAGAAAGAGAAAGGGAACTGTTTCCAAGCTCACAGAATGAATGGGTAGCAATCGCTCCAGGCCTCGTTGAAAATGGTGCCACATTCCCCCAAGCCCTCAGGTCAGGAGACTATAAGTCACTTACAGAGTAACTTCTAGAGGCAGCTGATAGTGAAAGGACAAATTCCCAACACTGAAAAATGTAGAACTAGACTCAAAAGATAGCGTTACTCATCGTTACCAAGTACAACAAAATACAGCATTCCCGTGTTAGTAAATCAAATGTTTGTAGATGTTATGCAAGAGGGGCTTTGCTATGGGAAGGGACCAAGAAAGGAAACTGAAGGAAAGCAAAGAAGAAATTAGACATGAGCATTCCATTCAAATCATACACACTCATTCATTCAAGCAACACATGAAATCTTTCCTGAAATCACAAATGGGAGAGACTTACCTTCAGAATCGCCTTGCAGGCAAAACTTAGCTAAAGATTTGGAGCATGGAACAATAAGCATTGATTAGAAGTGAAGCCCAGATGTTTTGGGAGTCTGGGGACCATCTAAATAAGATAAAACAGCCAGTGAGTCCATTCTTGCAGTAATGCAGAGCATGTGGGCTAGATAAGGGAGGCCCTGACCATTGCTTTTGGTGTCCTGTCTGTAGGTTTTCAAAGTATGCTCGCCTGGGTCTGAGGGCAATGGGAGCCCCACAAAGAAGAACAAAATTTAGGAGACAATGATAAACTTCTATGCTCTGATGCCCCTGCTTTACTTGACTGGATTGAACCAGAAAAAATTTAGGTACTACTGTGAAATCCCCTCATGTAATGGTGAAATAGTGAGCCAGGTGTTTTCTCCATTCTCTTTCCTGAAGGAGAAGAGGCATTCAATACAGCACTTAGATTTCCACCCAAGACTTTGAAGACTCTCTGTATTATAAAATCACCCCTGTGGGCTTCACGTCTGTTCCCATTTCCCTCAAGAGGGACATACAGAGCAAGCAACTGCAAGTCTGTTCATATACTGCAGCACGGAGGCACTTGTGAAGCAGTGTGACTAAACTATTTCATTATGAGACTTCGGGTAATATTTTTTATCTACTTTTCAAATGTGTTGTCCCACAACTTACCTCATTTTCATCTCCACACTATGCCTCCAAGTTTAGAAGACATGTAATACTATGTCTTCTGATGACTGAAGAACATGAAACTCAGAGCGTTCAAAGCTTTGCCTGGATTAAGCCAGAACATGAATAGGAGAGCCAAGCTCGTTCCCTGTCCAGACATTCCCTCATACTCCTAATGAGGCTGAAAGTCTCTACAGCCTGGTGATAGATATGATCATAGGTTTGTCCAAAACTAGGAAAGATCTATGAGCTAGGCATGGTATCATAGAAGTGTTCTGGCAAATTCTCGGGTGTGTTGAGAATGGAAGAGTTGGGGAATCTTTGAAAGGCATACACAGATGGAGCTGAGCATATGCCGTGGCTACTTTCAAACTCTCTTCCTCTGTGTTGACTGGAAGAGGAAGTCAGTTCTACCCCAAATCCTACATGCTCAGAACTCTCTAGTTCCAGCAATTTGATCTCACTGGATAGGGATATCATCCGAACCAATTGCATTCTCTCCAGTCTTGAATGGTAATTGCTCTCAGAGAAAAATGCACGTGGCCCATCAGTATCCATTCGAAGATGTGCTCAGACTACAGTTAGCATGGAAGAAGATGACAGCAGCAAGCAAGCAGGGCTGTGGCCACATTACACCTTTGTGAAATGAAGGAAGAGTAGCCTCCAGGAGACCATGCAACGAAAGATGCATTGTTGGGGATCCTTCAGGAAAGCTGAGTTTTCATAACTTGATTCCAATAATGTAAATCCTTGAGAGCACTTCAAGGTCATAGCCCTCTGTGCTGTATCAACTCAAATTAAGCACACATGTTGAACAGCTCAGGACCCTACTCTAGGTATAGAAATGGCTTGCTAGTAATGGGGCCTTCCCAAAGTCCTGAAGGCTTTCAGTGGAACTTCAGTCTCCACATCCTGAGCCTCTGGATCCCCAGTCAAGGACTTCTTCACCAACTACCACTACTTCGGCCATTCTTGGATGCTACCTATATTAGTTACTTTTCTCGTCGCTCTGACTAAATACCTTATAAAGCAACTTAAACAGGGAGGGATAAAGGGAGAGAAGGAAGAAGGATTATGGTCTGTCACGGAAAGAACCATGTCGTGACAGGAGGATGAAGTAGCTGACCACATTATAGCCAAAGTCAGGAAGACAGAAGAGATGAACACTGATGCTCAGCTTCACCTGTTCTGTGGTACCCAGGCCCTCAGATCTCAAGGCCTAGGGAAGCACTGGAGGGCAAATCTGATAAAAAAGATTGCAGCTTGTTTTTCCCAAAGAAATGGCATGTATCTTACATCATTGTGATTTAAAAAAAAATCATTTTAATGAAAAAATTCAGAAAGGGCTTCATTTCACTTTTAAAATAATATTTATTTCATTTCAAAAGCATCTCACTTGTTTAGTTTCCTATTTTGGTGCATACTGATGCAAATTTCATCGGGGCCTTCAATGAGTCCACAGACAGGATACTTACAACATGACGTCAGGGTATTAATACCCTCTATCACTACAACTGGGATGTTAATGGAGGGATTCAGCTTAGGACACACAAAACAACACCCTTAGAGCAGTAAGACTATGAGTCCTACAAAGACAGAAAACACATAGAGTTCGTTTTCGCTAGAGTACTGGAAATTGACCATCCAAAAATTAGCATGGGTGCTGATAAGCCTGTGAGAGAGAGAATAGCAGAAATGAGATCTCTGTAAGTCCATCAGTTAGTTACATGGCATCCACCTCCAAGGATCAACCATGTTCTCAAACTCCGTAGTTAGGTCACATTCAGAACCATTAAGCCTGTGGCAGAGACAGATTCAGGGTTATCTCAGGACTGTACGCTCTTGATACTTTAATTCGGATGAATCATACTGCACAATAGGATTAGTGGTAATGTGCGCTTCCAGAAATGGGAAGGACTCAGGGATGGGTGAAGGAAGTGTGTCTCTGCTCTCTTTGTGTCGCTGAAGCAAGCCCGATCGCCTTAGGGTCTTTGCACTGAAGCTCCAACTTTCTGGAGTAATTACATCCCACCATTCAGGAAGTGGCTTGTTAATTGCCAAGTAGCAGCATAAATGTCACCTCCCGGAGAGGCCTTTTGGAACCACAGGATCTGAAGTCAGCTCCTGGGTGTTTACTCTCACCTCTCTGTATTGTGTTTCTCAGTGTAACACAAATCACTAATTAAGAATTTTTTCTCCTTTTTTTTTTAACTATTGGTTTCTACCCAATAGGACATAAAATCTGTGGAGACAAGAACTTTATTAGTAGGATTGCCAGTCCTTGGTGGGATGTGTCTTCTAGTGGATGCTGGATACACATTTGATGGACAAACTGATCATCTAACTCAACAGAACTCTTTTCACAGACAAAGAAAAATTACCTCAATACAAATCTGCTTTGGGGCAATGGGGATGGAGAGTCATAAGGTTAATTTGGAGACTTCCATTCTTTTCTATGGCTTTGAAATAATTTCCTTCTGACTTTGTTTGTAAGTTCAGGTCAACAGGGGGGAAAATGAAGGTATAAAAGGGTATATTTTCGATACAATTTGACTAGGCGACTTAGTCCACCGAGGTTATTATGCTTCAAATTCTGACTATTGTCAAAGAATAAGCAGCCATCCCTATATTATAAACCAAGGGGCCATGATGAATAACCTTCACTTAATAAAGTTCCACATGGAGTGCCTAGAGTGAAAAATAGCCCATTAGAAAGCTTTTCCTTGGAACAAGACATAGACTTCTTAGCTGTCCCTTGTAAACTGTTAGCTTACTAAGCCAATACTATTCCCAAATCCTTTTTTCTCTTGCACCCTCACAGGCTAGACAAACTAAATATGGATACTCCTAGCATCATGAGCATCCAGAAGAATCATATAATAAAGTCCTTGCTAATGAAACATTAAAAAATCTACAGGAAGATGTGTTGCTTTCCTAAACAAGGGCCAGACACTGACACGTTCTTCCTTGTGTGGTTTCAATCTGTCCTGAATATATACTTGAGATCTGGAATTTTATTAACTGTCCAGATAACTGAGATAACTATCAAAGAGTGCTTAGAGACACGGAGACAATGTCTATTCCTACATTGTCCACTGAAACATGGCTGGCAGCTTCCCATCTCCAGAATTTTAGCATGTGACCAACTACACTTAATTATGTAAGCTGTGGTAAGCTAGACTCTTTGAGACATTTCCTGTTCAATATAAAAAAATTAAATAATTGAATTTTTTCTAGGAAGACAAATAAAGACCATGACCTCGTTCTTCTAACTGTCTTCCATCTCTTCCTCCTTACCCCCCAGTTCATGAAAAAGCCAAACAAACAAACAAACAAAACCAAGTAGGCCTACTGAGAGGGGGTTAGCCTCAGGGAGTCCAGAGCAAGTGGGAAAAGGTGGGAGTGGATGTGGGGAAGTACAGAGGGGAGCCACGCCAGAGAAAAATGGGGGGGCTTTTCATCTACAATGCTTATGGGCCATATGAAGTCCAACATCCAGTCCTCCAATGAACCTGATAAGAACAGAGCCTCTGCACTTGAACCCTGGAGGAAACCCCAGGGCTTCATCTTTGCCAACCTCTTTTTCTTCTATGTCGGCCATTTACCTCCCACTAATACTCATCTTTTTTTCTCCAAGGTCACCTTCACTCTTCCATAAGGATGCTTGACAAACCCATCTACAAACCACTGGGTTATGGTATTGTCAGATAAAATACAGGGCATCTTCCGGTTAAACCTGAGTTAGAGACACACAATGATGATTTTTGCTTTGAATACACTTAAACTACAATTTTATTTATTTGTGTGTATTTGATATTAAAATTTGCCTTTGGTACTGGAGACATGACTTCGTGGGTAAAGTGCTTACCATTCAAGCTTGAGTACCTTCAGCAGAAGCTACAGAACCAATGCAGGGACCAGATCTGACTGTAGGTAAGGCCCACAGGCCTAAGGGAAGTTCTACAATATCACAAGGAAAGCTGCAAACCCAGGTAGGAGGCTCAGGACAGAGGACCATACCTGACTCTCAGAGAAAGACTTGAGATAGAGCCTCTGGCCCTAACTACCAGTCTGATGGAAGGAAAGGGCACCTCAACCCTACCAGGACTTATTCTCCACCAAATGCTACAAACATCACCACTGAAAGAAAAAAAATTGGCTGGCAAATACACACACACACACACACACACACACACACACACACACATATACATACATATATATATAATTAGTGAAATAGAAAGAAGATCAATGAAATGAACAGTTGATTCTTTGAAATGATTAACAAAATTGACAAACCATTAGTCAGATTAACTGAGAGAAAGAAAGAAAGAAAGAAAGAAAGAAAGAAAGAAAGGAAGGAAGGAAGGAAGGAAGGAAGGAAGGAAGGAAGGAAGGAAGGAAGGAAGGAAGGAAGGAAGGAAGGAAGGAAGGAAGAAAGAAAAAAAGAAAGAAAGAAAGAAAGAAAGAAAGAAAGAAAGAAAGAAAGAAAGAAAGAAAGAAAGAACAAACTCAAGTTAATAAGATTAAATATGAAAGGGGAGATATTACTATAGACCCTGGGGAAATTCAGAAAACCATAAGGTCATACTTTAAAAATTTATATTCCACTAAACTCAACATATTAAAGAAATGGATGATTTTCTAGATGTACATGACCTATCAAAGTTAAATCAAGATGAAGTAAATAATTTAAGTAGACTCATGACACCTAATGAATAGAAGTAATTTCAAATCTCCCAAAAAAAACAAGCCCAGGACCAGATGTATACAGCACAAATTTCTACAAGACATTCAAAATACTCCTCAAATTCTTCCAAAAATAGAAAAAGAGGTATCTTCCAAAAATCTTTTGATGAAGTCACTGTCACCCTGATACCAAAACCAGACAAATATCCAGCAATAAAAGGGAGAGAGATCATAAACCAGTCTTCCTGATGAACATAGACACAGAAGATCACAAATAAATATTTACAAACTAAATTCAAGATCACATCAAAAAGGTATGTACCATGATCAAACTGGCTTCAACCCAGAGTTGCAAGGATAGTTCAACATATGTACATGAATAAATGTAACCCACCACAATATAATCAGACTCAAGAATGTAAGCTACACGATCATCTCATCAGATACAGAGGACTTTAGTGAAAATCAACATTCCCTCAAGATACAAGTCCTGGAGAAACTAAGGGTATGGGCGGGGGACATACTCAACATAATAAAGATTATATACAGCAAGCCCACAGTCAACATCATGCTAAATGAAGAAAAAAGTGAACAGACATTAATGTCCACTTTCTACATTCCTGTTCAACATAGTACTTGAAGTCTTCTCTATAGCATTAAGACAAAAGAAGGAGATAAAGGAGATACAAATAGGAAAGGAAGAAGTCAAAATATCCTTATTTGTAAATGGTATGATTATATACATAAAAGACCCTACAAACCCCACAAGAAATCTCCTAAATCTGAAAAGCGAATTCAACAAAGTATCAGGATACAAAACTAACACACAAAGATCAGTAGTTTTCTATACACAAATGACAAACATACTAAGAAAGAAATTAAGGTAGCAATCACATTCCCAATATCCCCCAAATAAAAAAAAAATCTTGGAATAAATACAAGCAAGGAAATGAAAAGGTTATACAAATAAAAACTTTCCAACACTGAAGAAAGAAATCGAAGACTATACCAGGACATGGAAAGCTCTCCCATGTTTATGTAGTGATAGGACTAATATTGTGGAAATACCTATCCTACCAAAAGCAACCAACAGATTCAATGCTATCCTCATTAAAATTCCAGTGCAACTCTTCACAGAAATTGAAAATACTATCTTAAAATTAAGTTGAAAGCACAAAGAAATCCAGATGGCCAAAACAATTTTAACCAATAAAAACTTTGCCAGAGGTATCAACATCTTAGAGCTCAAGTTATAGTACAGAACCATAGTAGTAAAAACAGCATGGTATTGGCACAAAACAGACACAGTGATCAATGGCTAAGAGATATTTTTAAAGGTGTTCACTCTCCTTGGCTAACAAGGAAATGCAAATTAAAACTACTTTGAGATTTCATTTTTACCTAAGTCAGAATAGCTAAGATTAAGAAAACAAAAGATAATGAATGCTGAGTAGAATGTGGGGAACAGGGAACCCTGATTTACTGTTGGTGGGAGGGAAATTTGGTGCAACTATGGTGCAAAGCATTGTGGCAGTTCCTCAGAAAACTAGAAATAGACCTACCACAGACCCAACTATTACCACTTCTTGGAATACACCCAAAGGACTCTATTCCCTATTACAGAGACACATGCTTAATCATGTTCATAACTGATCTGTTCGCAATGGATAGGACATGGAGATAGCCTAGGTGTCCATCAGCTAATGTATAGATAGTGAAAATGTGGTTAATTATGAAATATTATTCATCTGTAAAGAAACATGAAATTATAAAACATTCAGGCAAATGGATGGATATGGAAAATATACTGAGCAAGTTAACCCAGACACCCCCCCAAAGGTTGCACGTTCTCATCCATATGTGTGTCTTAGCATTAAATCTTTAGATTTGCATGATTAATCTGAAGTACCTATAAAATTAGGGAACTAGAAAGGAACCATTGGTGTGGAGTAGGGAGAAAGATCTGGAGGAGGGGGCGTAGTAGAACACAGGTGACATAGAGAGGGAATGGGGAATAATGGGAAGGGAGAGGAGCAGGGGGTTAGGTCAGGAAAAGGGATTGTGGGAAGGATAAATAACTCTAAGGCTGTTTGAAAAAGCTAGATGGAAACATTATCTTATAAGCTTCCTAAATACATGTTCATGTAAAAGAGCTTAAATGAAGTCACTCTACAGAGGGATTAGGATCATCCCAGAAGCCATAGGGTGTCAAATAGGAAGGCCTGAATCAAGTGTAGGGTACCTCTTCTTGAGTCGGTGCTCATAGGTGCCCTGGAGATTCCGAAAACATTATAGGCTATTGACACTACTCTTGGTTGTCTACCAGAACTTGATGGTAAGACCATATTGCAAAGACATCACACACTTTGGTCTCAGGACACAGAAAAATTTGATTGGTCCTGACCAAGAAGCTTTCTCCCTTCTGGCTAGCTCTCATCATAGTGTTGAGGGCTGGTCATTAACAGTCTTACCCGACTGAAAACCCTGTGAACTGTAGTAATTGCCAGCATAGCAAGCTAAGTCCATGGGTACAATAATGACATGAATGTTTCAGGGTTAACCAACCACTTTCTCACTGCATTTAAGGCCTGCTCTATGGGAGGAAACACAAGCCTGGTACTGCAAATCATGTCTGGGGAGCACACAGGCACCAAGGGTGGAGTATTATTTTGCCAGATGAACATATAATCAAATTGCCCTCTAAATTCATATTTCTCTACCCAGAATTTAGTGTAGCTCTCAGATCTCATCGGAGAAGAGTCTTGTGCAGTGGATGGTGTTTCACAAAAAACAACTCATAGCTGGCCAAAATGATTGAAGAATGCTTAGCCACAAATGGGACATCCATATCAAACCCCCCCTCCAAGGCTTGAGACCATAGTAGAAGAAGGAGAAAGATTATGAGAACCAGAGGTTGGAGAGGACTGAAGAAAAAGTGTCTCCTGGATGACAGGACTGCTGTGCTCATGAACTCACAGCAGTTTTCATTGCCTTCATAAGATCGAGCCAGTCAACACTCTTACATGGAATAGGAAGGGGTTCACAAGTCCCCCAGCCCTCACTGAAGTTGGTGGTATCTGGGAAGGGAGAGTTAGTTTTCCTTACAGTTCAACTGTATTCCAGTGTATGGTTCCACACCCAAAGGTACAGAGACAATACAGATTGATAGGTTATTACATTTTTAAAAAGAGGACACAGAGTTGGAGGTGGGGAATAGAGGAAGGTGGATCAGGAGGAAGAGAAAGGGAGGATTTGAGGGTGAATATGACTGTGGTGGTTTGAATGAAAATGACCCCCATGTTTAATTGGTTTTCCCAGTTGGTGGAGTGTTAAGGGAGCATTAGAAATTGTGGCCTTATTGAAGGAAGGGTGTCATTGGAGGTGGTTCTGAGATTTAAAAATCCCATGTCAAGTCCAGTCTTGTGCTCTGTCTGCCGGCTGCCTGTGCATCAGGTTGTAAGTTCTTAGCTACTGCTCCAGCACCATGCCTGGCTGCCTGCCTCCATCCTCCTCACCATGACTGTCGTGGACTAAACCTCTGAATACGTAAGCAAGCCCCCAGTTAAATGCTTTCTTTTAAAAGTTGTCTGGGTCGTGGTGTCTCTTCACAGCAATAGAACAGCAACTAAGACAAGGACCAAAATACATCATATGAAATTCTCAAAGAATTAGTAAATGTTTTTTTTTTTTTTTTGAAAAGGCATTTCTGTTGTCTTCCTAATGAAAATATCAGTGACAACTGTTTCCTTTCTGAGCCATGTGAATGAGAAGGAAACTCAAAGTTCATCTTTGGCCAGTTCCCCTCAGGAATCCTGGATTACAGGAGGGAGGAGCTCCAGAGTGGTTACATATTGCTTTATTAGAACAGTAGTTCAGGGAACATCCTCTGGATCCTGATTCACACAATGTGTAAAAAATCACAGAGAAATGGTGCCCAGAGCTTCCTGACTGCAGTCCCCACACACACACAACAATGTCCCAACCAGGACCTTCACATGGACAACCGAAACAGGGATTAAAAAAATAAAATAAAATAAAATAAAATAAAACAGAAAACAAATTGGAACAGAGAAACCCCTGTTGCTTATTTTTATAAAGCAACGAGAGTTTTATCAGGAAAGCCGAGCTCAAAATACTGTCACTCTGTCATTTGCAAAACAGTCTGTTACCTGTGCCTGTGCAGTGAAGACGGAACACACTCCTCAGAGCATTGATGATTCATTGGCAAGTAGATTTTTTTTTTTATGGAATGATGGAAATGATGGGGACATGTGTGGGAGGTGGGAGCACGTGGCGCCATCTCTATTTCATCTTATTTTTAGAAAGAGAGCTGAAGTCGCCCAAGAAAGTGGGGAAATGCAGGGAACATCACTTTGTGCAGCTTTGCTTCTGCTCTCAGAGTTCAGTGACATTCTGGTGATGTTCTCAAGTATTTAGAGACAATAGCCTTCCAAGTAGACTGCAAATGATCACTTCCAAAGGACTAGAAACAGAAAATGGATTTTTGCTTACACACATCACAAGTAAGATACACATGTATCATGTCATACAGTGTAAAAGTACTCTTGCTTGTTCCTGAACAGTGAGGTGCACATGAAGTGTGCTCCACTAGCCAAGGCAAGTCAGGTTTTTAGAATGGAAATGATTCCCTTTCTTTTTGTGCCAGCATGAGCAGTATCTCTGCTCTAAAACAGATACAGTTTAGAGAAACTAGCTTCCCATGCCCCACTGGGGGGTCTGTGTGATGAGAACTATTTTACCCAAACTTAACACAATTACCCTGCTGCTGGTCATGGAAGGCTGGAGTAAACAGAAACATTAAGGGGAGTTAAGATGTTGTTAACCAAGTGTTCTTCCCCATTTCTGGGGATGTGTTGAGGCAAGCGCTCAACCTGAAAAAAGATCAGATGTGTTCAGGCGCATTTCTTCAACCTGCAGACATCCGCATGTGAGGACTTAAAAGCCGTTTTCCTTGACATCAGGTTTGGATAAGCAGAACACAACAAAAGACTTCTAGTCTCACCATGCAGGAAGGAGACATATACAGCATCCTGTATCCCTGAACACACAGGACACGATTGAAAGGTGAGGTGTATGCCTGCTTCAAGAGTGCCCCCCACCTAAAAAACACAAACAAACAAACAAACAAAAAACCACTGGGCAGTGGTGGTGCATGCCTTTAAGCCCAACACTCAGGAGGCTGAGCCAGGCAGATCTCTATGAGTTTGAGGCCAGCCTGGTCTACCTAGTGATCACGTTCCAGAACAGCCAGAGCTGTTACACAGAGAAACCCTGTCTCAAAATAACCAAAACCAAAAAAGAATAGCAAAAATTAAAGCTTTATGTGGAGTGACCATAATAGTAAGTATTATTAGTTTTCTTTGAAAATTCACTTGGCAAACACTCATGAAGGGCCTTATAAGATACTGCACAATAATCTTGGGAGCCAAGAATAAAATTTGTAATAATGTATATTATCTGTCCTTTTCTGGAACGTGAATCTTCACATACATTCACTAATGAATGTTGAATGCAATTTTCCTGTGTACTAACCTGCTGCTCCATGTTATTCCTAAACTAACAGAGGAACCTAAAAACACAGATGTGTTAAAGCTACAAGGCTTCCTTCCCTATTGCCCTGAGAACTAGTGAGATGTTCACCACAGGGGCCCATTCCTTTGAAAGCACACTTTTCCCATTCTATTTTAAATATATATGACAGGGGCTGTGAAGGTAGCTCTGTTGGTAAAGTCCTTTCCCTGTGAACAAGAGGACCAGAATTCCACCCCCAATATAACAAAAGCAGGACAGTGGCACGTGCTTGCAACCCTAGTGCTGGAGAAATAGAGACAGGCAAATCCAGCCAGTCTACCCTAAACAGCAAGCTGAAGGCCAGTGGAAGAACCAGTCTCAAAACAAACAAACAAGAAAAAGGTGGACAAGCATTATTCTCCTGTGACATCTTTTTAGCTGTTCACTGACTCACCTCATGTTGTACTGGAAGAAGCTTTGCAAACTCGAAATTATGTTTCATTAAAAAGTCAAAAGAGCAGGGCCCGCCCGTGGTGGTGCATGCCTTTAATCCCAGCACTCGGGAGGCAGAGGCAGGTGGATATCTGTGAGTTCAAGGCCAGCCTGGGCTATGGAGTGAGTTCCAGGACAGCCAGGGCTACACAGAGAAACCTTGTCTCAAAAACCAAAAAAAAAGTCAAAAGAATCTATTGTTGTAGTAATCGAGTCCACTCTCAATACTTAGACCTGGTGCCAAAATCTCTCATGTGGAAAACACCTTTGTTGCTTCTGGAGGGAGGAAGACAGAGGGGCGGAGGTAGAAAGAGGTCAGGTGCTAAGAAGCTATGCTGATGGTGTGTGGCCCTAAGCTGACAATACGGATCCTGGCCCATCCATGTAGCTCATCAGCCTCCAGCACGAGTGCCGATCATACGAGGAGTGAGCTGTGGTCCTAACTTGAGTCCCAGCTAGAGGAAAACATCTCCCTTAGAATGTACCCCATCTCTTATCCTCTCTGGGTTCTCTTCATTAGGGGACTCAGTCAACTGGATTTATACATATCTGGTCACATTGTCTTTTCCCTTGCTGTCTTCTATATAAATTTTGTTAAGGGTCATGTGTAGCTAGAGTTTTCCTACCTGGCCCATAGTCAGGACAAATCTCTGTCACCTGCCAGTCCCACAGCCGCTCAGACCCAATCAAGTAAACCCAGAGACTTATATTGTTTAAACTGTTTGGCCTAATGGCTCAGACTTCTAGCTATCTAGTTCTTACATATTAAATTAATCCATTTCTATAAATCTATACCTTGCCATGTGGCTCATGGCTTACCGGCGTCTTCACATGCTGCTTGTCATGGCAGCAGCTGGCAGTGTCTCTGCCTCAGCCTTCCACTTCCCAGAATTCTTCTCCTCCTTGTCCCGCCTATACTTCCTGCCTGGCCACTGGCCAATCAGTGTTTTATTTATTGACCAATCAGAGCAATTTGACATACAGACCATCCCACAGCAGCCATGACTTATTATTTTGACTGAATTTATGCATGTCAGGTAAAAAAATCTTCATGAAATAAAGTACACATCAAGTATCTCATTACTCTACAGACTGCTAATCAATAAATCTTTTAAATTTTATTTTAATTGTTAATAATTGTTTGTATATATGGGCATAATATGATGGTTGATCTTGGCTGTCAACCTGACTGGATTTAGAATCACCATGGAGACAAGTCTCCACATTTATCTGGGAGGGAACAGTTGAGGTGAGGAGATACACACTAACTGGGCAGCACTACTCCCTAGGCTGGGGTCATAAAAAGGCGATAATATTAGCATTCATCTCTCTCTGCTTTCTGACTGAAGAAGTAACGCGACCAGCTCTCTTACACTCCAGCTACCAAGCCCTTCCTAACGTGATGCACTGGACCCTTAACCTGTGAGCCAAAGTGAACCCTTCCATCCCCCCACTGCTTTTACTGGCATTTTGTTCCAGCAGTCAAAAATGAACTAGCTCGATGACATGTTTGATATATACTTATATGATGAAATGAGTGAAGCTGCTGATTATATACTCCTTAACTCGCCCATCTCTTCTGAAGTGAATATGTATAAAATATACACTTTGAGCAGTTTTGGAACATAGGATGCATTGTTAATTACAGTAAGTTGACTCTGCAATAGGTCTCTAAAGTGCACTCCTCCGGAGGGAAATTGTTCAGAACACCATCACCCCATCCCCAACACTAGTGGACTCTGGTAACAAACACGCTGATCCCCACTTTGACCAGTTTGGCTTTTCCAAGCTCCACATGTCTGTAGGATTATGGAATACTTGTCCTTCTGTTCTTGTTCATCTCCTTTGGCATGGTGTCTCCCAGGTCCATCCCATTGCCACAGTAACAGAATCCCCTGCTTTTTGTAACGGCTGAATAGTACTCCACTGTGTGTAGAGCCAACATTTTCTTCATTTGTTTCCGCAGTCAGTCACCAACTATTTCTTGAATATCAACTTTTGAACCTAGTTTTTCAGAACACAAATATTGATTCTATTCATGTATAGAGGTATTGAGGAGACACATTTAAAATAGTGAAGTTCACCAAGCCAGGCACAAAACCTTGGACCTGCAATTAGTCCTGCCTACAAGATGTACTGGGGTAAAGATGAGACAAAATTGTGGGAGTGGCCAACCAATGTCCAGCTTGAGACCCATGCCAAGAGAGGGAGCCCACCCTGGACACTGCCTGGAGGACCAGGCCCCAGAGGCTGGACTGCCCAGAGACCTAGGATAGAACCAAAAGCAACTGGCAAAAAAAAGTCAATGAAATGATTCCTAATGATATTCTGCTATACTCATAGATTGGTGCCTAGCCCAATGGTCATCAGAGAGCCTCCACCCAGCAACTAATAAAAACAGACACAGATACCCACAGTCAAACACTAGGCAGAGCTCAGGAAATCCTGCAGAAGATGGGGCGGAAGAATTGTAGGAACCAGAGAGGCCAAGGACACCACAAGAAAAGTCACAGAATGTATTCATCCGGGCTCCTAGGCACTCACAGAGACTGAACTGACAATCAGGGAGATTGCACGGGACTGACCTAGGCCCTCTGCATGTATGTGTGACTTGGTCTTTTTGTGAGGCTCCTCACAGTGAGAGTGGTTGTCTGTGACTCTTGTCTGCTTTTGGGACACTTTCCCTCATACTAGGTTGCCTCCATATGACGGGTCCAGCCTTCATATGAGGGGAGATGCCCAGTCTTTTTTTTTGTTTCTTTTTTTAGTTTTTTGAGACAGGGTTTCTCTGTGTAGCTTTGCGCCTTTCCTGGAACTCGCTTTGGAGACCAGGCTGGCCTCGAACTCACAGAGATCCACCTGGCTCTGCCTCCCGAGTGCTGGGATTAAAGGCGTGCGCCACCACTGCCCGGCTGATGCCCAGTAGTATAGCATGTTCGGTTGATATCTGTGGGAGGCGTGCCCTTTTCTGGAGAAAAACAGGGGAGGAGTGGATAGGTACCAAAGGGAGGGGGGCAGAAGTGGAGGGAGGACCTGGGAGGAGAGGAGGGAGGGGAAACTTCAGTTGGGATGTAAAAATAAAATAAATAGTAAAATAAAATGCTGTAGTTACTTTATGACTTGCTATTTGTCCATTTTCAACACCTGCAAGCACCTTGAAGGTGGACCCTCTGCCTTTATTTATCCTCGTTTTTCTAGGACAAAATTTAACGTAGAATTTACTATCGTAATGTGGATAGTGATAGAGATCAGAAAGAGAGAAACTGGACTAGCAGTTCAGTTGTGGAAGACATAAAAGGTACACCCTTTTCTCCAGTGAGAGGTTCCCAGATATCGGCGTTACTGTGATTTTGTTTGTTCGTAGTTTACTGGTCAGATATTGAACATGTGTTGTCCCCAGGTTAGGATTATTAAAATTAAAACTGTTATAAACATTTCTAAGTCCTTGAAATTTCTCTTAGCTAAGCCTTTAGGAGGAGGACAGCTGGATCACACGGCACCCGTATGTTTTAGTTTGAGGAAGGCTTCCAAACTAAGTGGTCAAACCAGCGTACTTTCTCACAAGTGACACCAATGGGAGGGGTTCTTCTCTCTCATCTGGATAGAAATTACAGGGAGGCAGCAAGGAGCTTCCTAATTAGGGCCCAAAAGGCTCAAAAGATGGGCTTCTCAACCCAGAGACTTACTCCTTGAAACCTTGATGGCAAGCAATGTATCGCTCCCCATTCAAATCCAGTGGCTCCCAGTACTCGGGGCAGAGGCTGGCTGCTCTGATGTAGATAACGCCCAACTTGGGGCAGTGTTGCTCTTCAGCCTCCATTATTTCAAACTTGGTAGTGCTATCGGACCCTTGTGGAGACTGGGGCTTGTGGTCATAGAGTGTTGTATCACACCTTCAGCTCTTTACAGCTTCTCTGCCCATCTCTTGTGGTCTCAAGACTTTCGTCATCCTTTGTCATTCCTGCGGGCTTTGTTCACAGTCACTTTCTTTCGTGGTGTTACAGCTCTCACTTTGATGGAGCTCTGGAACTCTCGTTTCTTGGCTGGAGCTACTGCAGTGCAGCTAGACACGCGAGGTGTGTTGGATCTTGATGCAGCCGGCTTAATCGGTTTAGTTATCCCTCTCTGGCTATGGTGGACACCATCAAAAGGGAAAAGATCGTTTGGGAGGAGCATTTATTGGGCCTAGTGGAACACCAAGTTAGACATGGGAAAGGCACCTTCCAGAATAATCTGAAACTATAGGAAAGCAATATGTTTATATATTGCCAATATATAGCCAAACAGGCAAGTGGTGCACTTGAGTTAGCATGTGACCTCTAATGAAGCCCTGTATGTGCATATGTGTGGCTTCAAATTCCATCAGTCACAAGACTTAGAAGCCGGTCACAAGCCTCCTGCTGCTCAAATCATAGGCGGTTTGCTGAATCACTGAGAAGGGCTCTTCTTTCCCTTCTGGGTGAAGATGGCTCCCCAGGAATCAGGACCAACTCTAGAGGTCACTGAGGTTTATGTTGTTTAGAGTGGAGCCTTCTAAAGCTGGTGCAAAATTTTTAAGTTGTGATGGGAGCAAGGCCTCCTGGGATAAAATTGTGGTTTTAGTGCATGCAGTGGACCTTGGGGCCGGAATAAAATTTTCTAAGAGTGATTGTTGGAAGTTCCAACCATGCATACTGCTCTGGGAACCAATCTCCACCCTCAAGGCAGCTAGGCATAAGAAAAGGGACAGACAGACACCCTTGAAGATCTAACAGACACTCCAATCCCAACAATTTTCTCAAATTCACTTGCACACAATTAATGGTTGCTTCCCATGAAGACCAAGGAAACTAAAATTTTTAACAGTATTTAAAATATTCTTACTCTCTAGCCAAATACACTTGTCAAGAAATAGGTCCTTCCAATCTGCCTCACCAGTATAAGAGAGAGTTCCTTTTTCCCCACATTCTCATCAATACTTGCTGTGGTCAGCATTGAAATCTTAGCCACTCTGGTTGTCCAGTGGTATCTGACTCGGATGTTAATTTGAATAATTCCTAACAACTATGAAGTTGTCTCCTCGGGTGCATAATTAAAAGTTCACATATGACGTATAATCATATTTCTATGTTATCTTTACAAAGCATCTGCTCAAAACCTTTGTCAATTTTTATTCAAGCGCCAATTACCAATAACATTGAGAATTTCTTATATTTGCCTTGATCAGACATGAAATTTATGTGTATTTTTCCAAGTTTGTGGCTTCTATCTTTGCCTCTGTCTTCTTTTTAAATTTCCATTTCTTCCTCTCTTTATTAAATATGTTGACTTCCATTCAAGAGCATAACCATTATGTGTCTGTGTGGGCAGGCATGTCGCAGTGTGCAGCACGCAGGTGGAGGTCAGAAGACAAGTCTGTGAAGTTGTTTCTCTCTTTCCACCTTGACATGGGTTCCTGGGACTGAACTCTGGTCACCAGGCTAGCATGGCAAGCATTTTTATTCCCTGAGCATCTAGCATGATTTTGTAATAATTCTTAATCTTAGTGAAGTTCAATATATTTTTTCATAGGTTTTTATTACTAATCTTAGATCAAAAAGATTTCATTCTATTTTGTTCTCTCTAAAAATTGTACAGATTTGGGGTTGGCTTTCTGTTTAAGTTTGAGTCTATGGTTTGTTTTGAGCTCATTTTTTGCTTATGCTGTGAGAATTAGATGCGTTCACTGTTTTGTGTGTGGTTTTTCAATGTTCCAGTACAACTTTTTGTAAAGATGAGCCATTCTTCGATGCCTTGCCTGGAGGTATGAGTAAAACTCAATTGACCAGTTACATGCCTCCATTTCTAGAAATCCAACTGATCTATTCCATCTATCTAAGTTTTTAACGCCAATATCAAACTACCCTAATCTTTTAGCTTCATCGGTCATTATGCTAGTCATTGCGTTTTTAAATAAATTTTAGAATTGTTGGTTTCTACTTTAAAAATAATAAGCATATGGGAGCTTGAGACCACAACTCTATAGAACTGTCCTGTAGAGAATCGCCTTCTTGCTGATAACGAACACTGCACACTTGCCTCTATTTACACTCTCATTAATTTCCTGATTAATTAACGATTAAGGGAAGCCAGTCTTCCCTTCTAAGTGTGTGTCAGCTACAAGTTTGCCGAGGTCCCCCACAACAGTTTCAGCTCTTCCTTTATAGTCTAAGTTGATAGAGCTTTTAATCCAAGAGTAAGGGTGGATTTACCAAACTCTTTTTCTGCATCTAAATATTTATTTTGTTTTTGTGTGTATGTGTAGCATGTGTGTGCAGGAAACTGAAGAGGTCAGAATAGAGAATCAGATTCTCTGGAGCTACGAGTTCCAGGCAGCTATGAGCAGCCATGTGGTTCTCTGCAAGGGCAGTAAGTGTTCAAAACCACTGAGCTATCTCTCCAGTCCCCTTCTTATGCATTTATTAAGATAGTTAAATGGTCTTATGTCTTATTTGGTTAAGATGGTGAATTACAAAGATCAATATTTTGACAGCAAGCTAACTTTTCCCTTGTAGCCCAAATCCCAATTGTTCATACTGTATTAGCTTGTTATTGAATCATTGGGTTTAATTTGTTAAACCTTCCTGATTGTAATGTTTCCCTCAGGCTTTTAGTATCAAATTGAAATTAGCCTAACAGAATGACTTAGGAGAATAGTTCCTTCCATTCAGTTTTCTGGGTAAATTCGTGTAGTAACGGTATTATTACTTCTGAAAATATTTGGTCATGCACCATTGAAGCTGTCTGGACTTAAATTTTAATTTCTGTGATAGATAAAGGGTTACTCTAATTACTAGTTTCTTTGACGTAAGCTCTGATAGTTTATATACCTTATCTTTTTTTTTTTTTTTTTTTTTTTTTTTTTTTTTTTTTTTTTTTTTTT
>CABHPQ010162443.1:0-18825 GCA_902168405.1 Peromyscus aztecus
AAGAATGGAAGGCACCCACTTGTAAGCAGGAATAGCTGTGTTATGGGCTGTCCTGACTGTACCCAGTGTGATAAAAAGATGGGGCAGCACTAGGACTAAGCACTAAGCACTCGGATAGCTCACTAGAGTGTAATAGTAAAAAGAGGTTCAGGTTTCACTTGCTCAGAACTTCAATTGTAGCCAAGTTCCACACCTTCAGGTTGTTCAACCACTTACATTCAGTACATGCCAGTCTCCTGAAAAGTCTCAAGAGAGCACCTTATATTCGCTCTGGTCTTAAGTTGTGGAAGCCTGTGTAAGAAAGCTATGAACTGGCTATGAACTGTGGATGGGGCAGAGCGCAGAATGTTCTTCCCACAAAGTAGCCATCTAGAAAGAATTTTATAAACTATAAGTGGATACACTTGAAAGCAAGGGCGTGACGGGAATGCCCTGGCATATCCACATGAACTCTGGAGGAAGAGCAAAGGCCTGGAAAGAATATTGGCTCTTTTCACATGGTCAAAGATGGTAAGACTTAACACCAGGTGTGCTCCCTCATGGTACTTGGATTTGCTGAAGCTAACTGTAAACATCACCTCATCTTTTGCTTGCTTTAATAATAAAATGAGAAGTGCTTTGTTTGCACTACTCGAGTTCAAAAGCCTGGAGTCCCCTGGTACTCCATGCAGGTCTTTGGCATGTCCTCCGGTCCAGGGAGACAGTCTCGCTGGCCACCAGAGGGGTCCACATCCGTTCATTTGTATTATTAGTCTTGATGCTTCCATTGCCATGCCATTGTTATTGAAAGCAGGGACCGTGCTTTTGTATGTGTGCTGAATATTCAGGGAGTCAACACAGGCACTGGTTCAGTTGGATTGTTGGCTCTGTTCAGTCTGCTACTCAAATCAAGGACCAATATTCAGCAGAGGGTGGGGAGGTCTGCATCATTGACTGATACTTTTATAGTGTCTGCTGGTACTGAAATAGTGTCAGGTCACTATCATGTTCATAAGCTCACTCACTCTCGGGTTGTATGTGTATTTGGCAGGGACTGCATCACAGTTTATGGATTGCTACCCCACCAAGAAGCACTGGCTCAAAGTGAGAGAAGTGCATGATACTTAGAGATACTCCAAGTTCTGAAGAAGAGGCAGCAATGAGATACTAGAGAGAAACTAAAGCAGGAAGCCTGCAGGCCAGCGTGCCGGGCTTTCTGACTCAAGGACGGAGACTTACAATGCAGATGCTCCCACTGATCCGAGAGAAAGCACGGCAGGCCACGATGCGGTCCTTCCATTGCCTGCTGTTGAGCTCCACAGCCAGCATTGTGTGGATCAGGGGCTGAAGAAGAGGAAGATGGCATGGATAGTCTTGCTCACTCAGATACACCAGAATCTTGAAGAGTTCTGTCCTGACATGGCATGCAGCATAGTAAATGCCCCAAGATCACAAAATACTTGTTCCTATTAAGGGACAGAATGAGTTTCTAAGAGACGAGGCACTCTTCTACCTAAGAAATCTGACTCGAGTTATAAACCATATAAGAAAACACAGGTCTAATAATCTGAGCAGAAAGTGAGGGCTTTCCTTCTGACAGTTTCCAGTCCCTGGGGTGGTGTGTATCTGCCTCAGTCTGTGTGGAGTCTCAAGTTTCTATCCAAGAGAAACGGAGTTGTGGTGGCCTTAGTGATAGCTTCTTTGAGAAGCAGAGGCTGCACATCATGACTCAACCTGTATGCTGTTAGAAACTTCTCAGCTAGCTTCTCACATCCCCCTGGATACTTCTCCATATTCAGTTTTACACAGACTTGGTGTACTTGGCCTGTGCTTAGCATTCTCAGCCACCTGCATTCTTGATTCATTATGTGCACCAACTCTAGACACTTCCTCCCCAAAACCTTATTTCCTTCTCACTCTCTGAAGTGGACACATACCGTCTTTCCACTGAGATGGCTCAGGAGGTTACAGGCCTGTTCCTCAGTGGCCTCATTCTTCTTGTTAAAGAGCTGGTAGAGGATCCTCTTGATCACTGGGTAGGTGGCAATGCCTTCCATAGCCAAGCACTGAGCTGCAGCCCAGCTGTCCACACTATTACCTGTCCCGATGGGTTGGAAAAAATATGAGTTCAGAATGATGTTTTCTCCCAGAGAGAACCACGTTTGAGTTGGTACCTACGACTGTTACCTGCCTGACCTCTCACTCCAGTGTCCCATCGAGTCTGCAAATCCACCTCCATACTTCAACCACATGTTAAGATTTTAAATAAAAACAAAAAACCTGAAAAACATTTTTTGAAGACAGGATTTCATTTAGTCCAAGCTAGCCTTAAACCCTTTGTGTAGCAGAGATG
This sequence comes from Peromyscus aztecus, assembly GCA_902168405.1. Taxonomy (NCBI): domain Eukaryota; kingdom Metazoa; phylum Chordata; class Mammalia; order Rodentia; family Cricetidae; genus Peromyscus; species Peromyscus aztecus. Next base: position 2,333 of record CABHPQ010162443.1, read on the forward strand.
ACTGTGAACTTTTTGGGGGATGGCAGTACTAGGGATAGAATCCAGGGCACATGGGGCAAAGCCCTATACCACCAAGCTATAGCCCCAGTCCTGACCTTGACTTCTGATCCCCCTGCCTCTACCTTCAGGTGCTAGAATTAAAGGTGTGTGCCCTGAGGCTTGACTGAAACATTACAAGCTCTTCTTGGGTAACACTTCTGATATAGCTAAGACATGAAGCTGTTTCTTTCCATGGAGACTGGGAAGGCCGGAGGGATCTGGGAGGAAGTCCCTTCCTAAAACAGATGAATTAAGCAGTGGATTGTTCATATAAAGAAGGCCAGACTAGTCAACCAGTTTTCCCATGCTAAGGCAAGGAACAGCTCATCTCAAGATAGGTCAGTGGCCTCTCACCTGACAGCTTTGTTAACACCAACATGATAATGACTAGGTGTTACTGTGCAGAAATTGGAAGCATGATGTGTTCAGGAGGTGATTTAAAAAAAAAAAAAAAAACCAAACCTTCAAAATGTACTTAGCTATTGTTATCTTTTCAATAATAAAATGTTATATAAGAGGCCATTGTTGTATTTACTTTTTGGTACTAGGGATCAAATTCTGGGTCTTTTTTTTTTTGTTTTTCGAGATAGAGTTTCTCAGTGTAGTTTTGCACCTTTCCTGGAACTCACTCTGTAGTCCAGGCTGGCCTCGAACTCACAGAGATCTGCCTGGCTCTGCCTCCCAAGTGCTGGGATTAAAGGCATGTGCCACCACCGCCTGGCTTTTTTTTGGGGGGGGGGGGGTTCTGGGTTTTAATGTGCTGGGCAATCATACTACCATTGAGCTAGAAGTCTAGCGCTAAAATTATTGGCAAGCATGTATTAACTATTATTAATGGGGTACTGTTTCAGTGCCTGCATACAGCATTGCATTGATCAAACCCACCTGCCTTTACCCACTTTCTGCTCCCCACCCCTAACCTATAGTAATCACTCTTCTATATTTCCACATGGAGGAAACTGGGTAATTGTCTTTTAGTATGTAGCTTATTTTAGGTAAGATAATATCTCCAGTTTCATCCATTTTAGGACATGGTTTATAGAATGAATCTGTGAAGGCTTTTAGTCCAGGTATTAGTTCATGGCACTTGTTTTATAAAACTACTTAAAAGAACTAATGTCTGTGGTGGTATTGTGTACCTTAATAAACTTATCTGGGGTCAGAGACGGAACAGCCACAATATTAAACAGAGGTTAGGCAGTGGTAGCACACGCCTTTAATCCTAGCATTCCAGAGACAGAAATCCCTCTGGATCTCTGTGAGTTCATGGCCACATTGGAAATGGCCAGGCATGGTGACCCACGCCTTTAATCCCAGAAAGCAAGCCTTCAATTCCAGGGAGTGGTGGTAGAAAGCAGAAAGGTATATAAGGCGTGAGGACCAGAAACTAGAAGCATTTGGCCTGGAGAAGCATTTTGGCCTGGAGAAGCGTTTGGTCTGGTTAAGCATTCAGGCTTCTAGCAGCAGTTCAGCTGAGACCCATTCTGGATGAGGACTCAGAGGCCTCCAGTCTGAGGAAACAAGACCAGCTGAGGATCCGGCAAGGTGAGGTAGCTATGGCTTGTTCTGTCTCTCTGACCTTCCAGTGTTCACCCCAATACCCGGCTCGGGTTTGATTTTATTAATAAGACGCTCTAAGATTCCTGCTACAAATGTCCTCATGTGCTTAACAGAAACTCAAACCCAAAGGCAGCAGACATCCCAGCATTATTGGAAAAGGAAAAGACTTGGAAACCTCTATTCCACATCCCAGGTCCAAAGTAGCAGGGAGTTACTCACCCTTCACAAGGGCAGTCTGCATGATGTCCCGGGCAGTGGGATTGTGTGACTGTATGGCATATTGACATATTGCTGCTGCCATCCTCACATTGGGATTCTTGTCAGACAGAGCAGCCTCTAGAGCAGGCAGTAGGACCTCTGGCAAATCTGGAATAATTGGTCCTGCAATAAAAGAGGGTATCAGTCCTTTGCTTTTCTCTCAGCATCCTTACCAAGGTCCACCCTGCTGCCTCTATGGCTTACTAAATCACAGTTCTGTTGATACTCTATGATGGGCAGGATTTTATGTCCAAAGGATTCAGGTGCTGATGTACCAGTTTCCAATCCCTTATCATCTGGTCTCTAGTACTGAAGTCAAAGCTACATCCGGCTAGTTATAGTAACCTCCACCATTCATCATAGTAACAAACCCAGCCCATTTACTTACTGTCTAATTCAGTATTTCAACTCTGGTTGAGTTGGGGACAAGTAGGTATCACTGTAGAATCCAATGGGTCTTTTAGACTTAACTACAAACATTGACACTTGCTATAAGCACTGTGCTTCAGGAGCATAGGAGAATCACAAGCTTGTCAGGGGGGGCGATGTCAGGCATTCCTTCTCTCTGGGGTTCTTTTTTTAGTTTGTTCAAATGTCTTTCTTAACCTTTTTTTTTTTTTTTTTTTCTTCGAAACAGGGTTTCTCTGTGTAGCTTTGCGCCTTTTCCTGGAACTTGTTTTGGAGACCAGGCTGGCCTCGAACTCACAGAGATCCTTAACCTTTCATTTTTATCTTAGGTGTTTTGCCTGCATGTATGTCTGTATACCATATGTATGCAGTGCCTGCAGAGGTCAGAAAGGCCTTTGGATCCTCTGGGACTGGAGCTATAGGTGGTGGTGAGCTGCCATGTGGGTGCTGGGAATCAAACCCAGGTCCTATGGAAAAAACAGCCAGTGCCCTTAACCACTGGGCCATCTCCCCAAGCTCTGTCTGGGGTTCATGAAGCATTCTGTAGCATCCACTCTGGATGAATTTATATTCCATGAGTGTGGTATTTCTCTAACAGCTTCCTCAGTACCCTCCTAAGGGGCATCGAGGGCATGTGTGCAGTAAGGCATCTGGGGAGCCCCAAAGTAGACTGGTGGTCAGGTATCTTATCTTTCACTTATAGTTTTTTCCAGCTCTGATGTGATTTATCACCTGGGGCTTATTGTCACAAGAATTTTTGCCTATAAATATAGGAAAACATTTTAACTCAGTTGTAGAGCGCCTGCTTTGAAGGCACAAGGTGCTGGACTCGGTCTCCAGCACTATCAATGAAAACAAAACAGAAACTTAGGCGAGAAGATGGGCACTAAGTTTAAATTCTTAAGCGGAAGGAGAAAAGGGTTGTTACCTCTGCCTGCAAGTATCATCCCAAGAAACTCCAGAGCCATGACTCAGATTTTGTACTTTGAGTTTGTTTTGTTTTTGAGGGTCTCTTATAGCCCAGGCTAACCTGGAACTCCTGATCTTTCTGCCTATACTTCCCAAGTGTAAGCATATACTTCCACACTCAGTCCATCTGTTTTTGTTGTTTTTTCACTTAGGCTGTAGGCCCATATGTAATCTGTTCCGAACATGTTAGTTAAGACTCTTGATCTCCAAATCCAAAATCTGAAATACTCCAAATGCTCCAAAATACAGACTCGACACCACAAATGGGATATCCACACCTATCCTCATGTGGCAGGTTCAGTAAAAGTGTGGACACAGTGTAAGTGTTGTATGAAATTACCTTTAGGCTACATATATAAAGCAATATGAAATGCAAGTAACTTTCATGTTTAGACTTGTCTCATGTCCAAGATAATTCATGTATATTCAAATACTACAAAATCTGGAAATAATCCAAGTTTTTTTCTGGTCCTAAGCATTTCAAATAAGGGATAGTTAATCAAGGGATGTAGATGGAACTGTTTGCATTGTGAGCAAATAGAAGACTATTGAGTATTTAAAAAAATAATAAGGCTACTTTCTTGGGGTAAGAAGATCGAAATCTAGATGTGTAGGACCTGTGAAAGGGATTACAATTCAGAGGACAAAGGTGTCCTTGTATGGACAGTCATGTGCCATACAGTGATGTTTCAGTCAGTGGTAGATCACATACACCACAGTGGTCCTATAAGATGTGTCGTCTCGTAACACTGGAGCTGTTTTCATATAAATATTTCCCATTATGTCTGCACGATGATGAAACTGTATGACACGTCTCTCAGAACATATTCGTCAAGTGCTACAGACTATGCAGATTTGGTATGAGATTATAATACTATCTGTTGCTCAAAGAAATAAGACAAAATAACAATAACAAAAGCATGTATAGAAGCATCTGGCAGGGTACTAAGTGAGGCTGAAGTCCTGAGGGCAGGCTTCTCAGAGGAAGTGTTGTCTGCTGGCAGTCGGAGGGTTGATCAGGTGAAGACACAGGGTTCCAGCAGAGGGAGCACCAAACCCGGAGAACCTGGAGGAGGCTGGGGCTGTAGCTCAGTGGGCAGAGTGCTAGTTCATGCGGAAAGGCTTGCATCCCAGCACCACCAGATCCTAGCAACATCTGGGGGAATGCCCATGTCTAGAAGTCAATAAATAGGAAATAAGTGGATGAACCTTTAAAAACCCGACCAGTTGGAAGAGATTAGGCCAATCCCTGACCTTCTCTGCAGGAGTAGCAGAAGTGTAAGCAGGCAGTTACTACCCAGCCAAAGTATGAGGATGGGGTGGGCCTGGGATGTCTCCAGCCCAGAGGAGGAGAGGTCGGCACAGGTTTCAGGTAGATGACTCTAAGAAGGTACATGCAGTACAGAGGAGTGGGCGGGGTTTCCATCTGACATTTCATTATTGGGAGGTTATAGTTTGACTCTAGTAGAGGGCAAGTTTGCTCACCTGTTACTGCTAGTAAAGAGAAATTATGTTGACATTATTTTCCTTAAAAGATTACAAACCATCTGCAAAAATGGGAAAATCCTAACTCATTTTTAATATATAAAAGCTGTCAAATTCACTTATGTCATTTTTTTTCACCCTTTTCCCTTCCCACCTATCTTTGCTGAGGCTCAAACCTAGGACTTTGTTCATTCCAGGCCAACACTCCACCACTGAGTTACACCTTCAGTCCTTATATTTCAAGATTTTTATTTTCTCTGTATGAGTATTTTGTCTGAATGTATGAATGTAGCATATGTGTGCCTGGTACCAGTAGAGGCCAGAAGAGGATATCAGATCCCCTAGAACAGGAGTATAGATGGTTGTGAGCTACCATGTGGGTGCTGGAAACAGAACCTGGGTCCTCTGTAAGAACAGCTAGTGGCCATAACCACTGAGCAATCTCGCCAGCCCCCAGCTGTTAGGATTTTTGCTATTATAAAAGGGATGTCAAGGTGTGAAAATGTGGACTTCATTGCAAGTCACTGAGCAAACAAATGTGATGAGTGTAATACAGAATGCCTTTGGGGTAGAGGACGTGCTCAACACGCCAGAGCTTAATGCTAGGGCACTGAACTGGAATCCAGGGCTTCATTCTCATCTCTTGAGATGAGCTTGGCTGTCCAAGCAGACTCTAGGCCTTGATTTCTACATCTGGAAATGAGCTCAAGTAATCTCTAAGGCCTCTCTCTCAATTCAGATGTATCCAATAGCTGAGTCCTAGCTCTCACCTGGGTCCTCCTGGTTGGTGGCAATCCGAGGCCTTTCCAAAGCAGCGGTAGCACATGTGACGATGGCCTGGATCCTTATGTCATCATACATGTTGACTATGCCCCGCAATAGGTTTTCCACTGTCTCATGATGCCATTCAATAACTATGTCATAGGGAGAAAAATGAAGAGAGAACCACCTATTTAGGGCTAGATATTATGCAATAAATGGGGAGGGTTAGATATCGTACAATAAATGGGCAGACAAGAAGTCTCTTTCCTTAGGACAATGCAAGGGACACATTAGCTCATAATAAAGAATTCAGAGAAAGGCTTCTTTGACAAACTATTTAGTGATGAGTCATACATTTCTCAGGTAGTTTCCCCCAATCTCATATGCTATTACTTTTGCTTAAATAACTCTCTGTGGAAAATAAATGTTGAATAAAATATAGTGGTTGGCTGGTTATGGTGGCACACGGTTACTTAGGCTAAAATAGGAGGATCATGAATCTGTTGTGGTATAATCTTTTTGTACACTGTAAAGATGTGTCTCTGCTTAAGGTGCCTTCTGATTGGTTTAGTAAAGAGCTGAATGGCCAATAGCTAGGCAGGAGAGAATAGCTGGGACTTCCAGGGAGAGGGAGGAACTCTGGGAAGAAGAGAGGGAATTTCGCCAGTGGGACATTGAGGGAGCCAGACATACAGAATGGAGGAGAGGTAAAGAGCCATGTGGCAGAATGTAGATTAATAAAAGCAGGTTAATTTAAGTTATAAGAGGTAGTTGGGAACAAGCCTAAGCTAAAGGTCAAGCTTTCGTAATTAATAAAAGTCTGTATGCCATTATTTGGGGTCTGGCGGTCTCAAAGACCACTACATGAATCCATGATGAGTTCAAGACCAGTCTAGGCAACATAGTAAGTCTCCCATCGCAAAAACAAAACAACAAAAACAGAGCAAGAATGAGGTTCTCAGCTGGTGGAGGCATTCAGCCTTCTACTTAAGTTCTTTGAAGGAAGGTAGATTCATGAGAATCTCATTTGCATGGCCAAGTTCTACTCAATGGCAGTGTCTTTTGATAGCTACATATCTTATGCTGGGGCAGTATCTTTTGTCTTTCCTGTCATGAATCATTTATCCAGCATGTTCCAGACATGGGTAAGACAGGGTCTCTGCCTGTGAAGTTTTCTCAGTGTGGCTGTGGTAGGGGCCCCCAAGAGCCAAAGAGAAGAAAAATAGGAAACAGCCATGTGGGCTGGCCAGTGCTCCTGAGTGTAGTACAGCTCCACCACATCTCTCCTGCAGTCAACTGTTCCTCATCCTTCCCGTCCTTCCCGTCCTTCCCCTCCCTTTCCACCTCAGCTTTTTTTTTTTTTTTAAGTTTCACTGTGGAGTTATCTAAAGTAGCCACCATTCAGAAGGTAAGTCACTCTATATGGGAGACAGACAAGTCAAAAGAATGTCTAGAAAGCTCTGTTCCAGAATGTCTGTGGCTCTGCACTTGAGGAAAATCCCGCAGACAGTGCTAGCTCACGATGAACTGCTTCCTGCAAAAGCCCAGTGTCCCGTTCCTCTGATCAGAAAGCCTGCATGAGTTCCCATGCATTACTCAAGTCCCCACACATCCCTGCCCACGCATAAGGAGTCCAGTGTAGATGTAAATAATGCTCACTTAACACCTGCTGATTGAAAGGCTCTTTTTTGTTTGCTTGTTTGTTTTTCAAGACAGGGTTTCTCTGTGTAGCTTTGCACCTGTCCTGGATCTCGCTCTGTAGAGCAGGCTGGCCTTGAACTCACAGAGATCAGCCTGCCTCTGCCTCCTAAGTGATGGGATTAAAGGCGTGCGCCACCACATGTGCCTGGCAATTGAAAGGTTCTTCTCTAGATCCCTTAATGAGGCAACCAGCCTTTTACATTTTATAGGACGGGGGGTGGGGGACGACTTTTCAAGACTGGGGAGCACGTGCTCACAAATATCTACTGTTTCAGGCCCTCCTTTCACTTACTGAGTGCCCAGGCAGTCTTCCACTCCTGCAGCATCTTCCGCAGCACTGCCAACTCCCAAGTCACATCCTCCTTCAGGGGCTGGACCGGCTTCTTCACTCTCCTAGTCTTGGCAGACTCGTCTTTCTCACCCACCTGCAGCAGAAGGCTCTTGACCGGGGTGGGCAGAGCAATCCAACGCTGGGTTCCTTTCATGAGCTTACAAGCTGTGCAGTGAAGAGGCAGGTCTCACCTGACTGCCTGACTATGGAACTGGTGACTTGGACATGCTTGCATGTGCTATACACAGTGTGGGGGTTTGAATAAGAAGGCCTCCCTCATAGGCTCATATATTTGAATGCTTAGTCACCAGGGAGTGACGCTGTTTGAAAGGGTTAGAAGGATCAGGAGGTGAGACCTTGTTGGAGTAGGTGTGGCCTTGTTGGAAGTCTGTCGCTGGGCGTGGACTTTGAGGTTTCAAAAGCCCAAACCAGTGCATCCCTTTTCAGCCTGCAGACCAGGAGGTAACCCTTAGCTACTGCACTAGCACCGTGCATGTGGCCAGGCTCCCTGCCATGATGGTAATGGACTAAGCCTCTGAAACTGTACACAAGCCCCCAGTTAAACTCTTTCATAAGAGTAGCCTTGGTCATGGTGTCTCTTCATAACATAGAACAGTGACTAATACACCTAGCTACTGCTTGGCCCCAGCACCCATCTGAATAGCAGTAGTACAAAGAATCATAGGAACTAGAGAGAGTCTCTTAGAAGGTGGCTACATTTTGTTTTAGAAGTTCATTTCTTGGCTACCTTTGTCTTACCAGATGCAGAATGTTATTCTTAAAAAAACAGAAGAGCTGGGGAAACGGCTCAGGGGATAAAGCCCTTGCTATGCAAATATGAGGAGCAGGGTTTGAATCTCCAGCACCCAACTAAAAGGTGGGCAGGTATAGCAGCCTGCCTGGAATCCCAGCACTTGAAAATCCGAGACAGGAGATCTCCCCAAAACAACCAGGCTAGCCAGACTAACTGTATCGGTGATATCTGGGGTCACCTGAGAGCCCCTGGCTCAATGGATAAGAGGCATAGGAATTGAGGAAGACTCCTAACATTAGCTTCAGGCTTCCACACACATGCCTACTCTTGGGTACTGACACATACATGTACACACACCACCACACACAGAGACATACCAAGAAAAATGAAAAAAAAAATCGAAGACCCTCGGGCCAGAGGCAAAGATGAGTTGAGTATGGAGTGGGCAGGTGGAGCCAGCCCAGGGGCACAGAGGTGGGTGAGGAGTCTGAGGGGCCTCCTGTGGAAGCACCGAGAGTACACCTGTCTTACTGGTAATTACCCTAAACCATGTATTTACACCTCAGTAATAGCACATTCCAACTGGACACAAGTTACACCATCTTGCAGTCAGTCACGAGATCATTTTTAGTTGTTAGGAAGGGAGTGCCCTCAGTGCTGGTGGAGTCCTCACTTCCATACTCCCTCATTGCTAGTTTTCTGATCATGTTCCTTACGTGTTTCAGGAACAGGCTGTAAACTCCACTTTTCTGGGGTTTCAGGGAAGATCTTAGAGAGGTGCTTGTCGTACCGATTGAGGTTTTCCAAGATGATTTGGTCTTTCTTCCCACCAATCTGGTGAACAATCTTCACTCCGTCTATGAAGATAGATGCAGTGAGTGACCAGTTCCTCCTTTTCCCCTAATCTAACCCCTTGGGAGATTGTTAAAGGGTGGATGCTTAGAAATGCCACAGCCAGTAGTCTCGTGTAGGGAAGCCTTATAAAGACCTAGGAGAGCCAAAGATAGTGTTTTCCAGTGGTAAAGCAGAAACTAATTTCTAAGCAGTGCTAGTTAAGAAGACCCAGCCAGTAGCGGTTTAGGAACAAGATGGAAGTGGTGATGAAGAGACAGCTTGGAACATGTAAGCCAGATCATGTTCTGCAAGGCTGGGCATTGGAAGGCTAGCCAGGTGGAAGGAAGGGCAATAACAGGCAGTCATGGAGACCCTCCGTGTGCTAAGTACTGGGCAGCTCTGCGGATGCTTCCTTGTCTACTGCACAGAAAGTACGTTGTTAACATCGCTTTACAAGTATCATATTTAGGCTCGAGGGAATTCTGTAATTGGCTAAAGGTTACTAAGAAGGAATCAAGCCTGTGTTTAAACAAATCTGCCTGATTCCAAAGCCTGTTTGTTTTGTTTTTTCAAACATAGCAGGTCAATGGGGGTAGAGGGGTTATCTAAAAGCGAGGAAAGGGTGAACAGAGAAGAGGGTGCTCCTAAAGTCAGCTCTAACGCGTGTTACAAGCCCATCTTCCTTAGTAAGATGGAGAGAGAGAGGCAGACAAAAGAAATGTTTGCTGCCCTGCCACAAATCCTGCACCAGTACTGGGGAAGGCACCCCGAGACCCTCATCTCCACCCACTATTCTTGTCCCAGGATGCCCTCACTTCCGTGGCCCATACTCCCACCCTGGAACCCAGGACCATTACCAAAATAAATCTCCTGCTCGAAGGTGTTGTCTGTAGAGTAAGCAAACTCTCCAGCTCTGGGGTTCACCTGCCGGAAGGGGTTCGGAGTTGGAGACTGGAAGTTGCTTCGCTCTTCTTGGATCTCCTCGGCCGTCATGTTGTTACCAGGCAGGATTTCAACTATCTGCACTTCCGGGGAGTGTCCAGGCAACCTTAGCAGTGTTGAGAGAGGGGAAAGTGGGGAGAGTGGAAGGTGCTCCCCCTTTCCATGAGGTCCATGACTCACTGTAGCCCCCTTAAACTCCTGTACATGGAGACATCTGAATAACGGCCTAATGACCAGCCCGTCTTCAGCCCCCCTGCTCCCCTCCACGGATGAAGCCATGCCCCCTGCAGTCACAGGCAGACACTGTGGTGAAAGGGGCAGCTCTGCTTCCTGCTCAACACTTCCCATTTTCCTTTTTCCTTTCCTTTCTTATGTGTACAGTGGGGAAATTGAGAAAGGGCCCTGCTATGTAGCTCAGGCTAGACTAGAATTTAATATGTACCCAGGCTGGCCTCAAACTTGTGATCTTCCTGTTTCTCCGCCTCCCAAGTGTTGGGAGCACAGGCGTGTGCCATCATTGCCCAGTCTGCAGATCATTTTAACACTGGTTCCCTTAGGAGGTGTGTGGGTTGGGGAAGCGAGTCTGCCTTCTCTGTTACCTCGATGAATCTGTGGGAATTTACTGTCTGTTCCCTAGGTGGGCACATCTGTTCTTTTATGCTATATTCCCATCACTCCACAGACTATCTGAAATACCAGCATCAACAAAAAAATCCAACTCATTTTTGTCCAATGACTGACTGACTACACTTCCACTTATTTTTGTTTCCTTTTGGATGGCAGGGAGATTATAACGGCTCCTATCTCCACTCTAGCTGGGAATGAAGAAGAAGCAATCTGACAAATGTCGGCTCATCTTCTCCTCTGGGATTGTTTGGTTCTCTGCCCTGAGTCTGGTTGTGTTCGGTGCCAGTGAGTCTTATTCAAAGTGAGGCGGACCAAACTCAGTGTCAGGAGCCCTCTGCCCTTCTCACTGTCAACCTGGACACATTTCAAGTGAGCTGGATCATCAGCCTGAGAGCTCAGTTACTGGAAGCTGAGAACAGAGCCCTTTAAGACAGTGACTCCAAACGGGGTGTGATCTTGTCCTTCAGAGATATCTGGCAGTATCCGGGACATCCTTGGCGGTAACCGAGAGGTGTAACAACTGAGACATCCTTGGTAACAACAGAGAAGTGTTCCTGGTTTCTACTGGGTGAAGACCAGAGATGCTGCTCACATCCTATACAGCACAGGGCAGCCGCTTATGGTAGAATAGTGGCCAACCCAGAATGCCAGCAGTGTGGGGGCTAAGAGACCTCACTTCGAGGAGATCTCAGAAAGCAGGTGGTGATGGTGAACAAGAGGCTGACGGGAAAGTGTGTTCTGAAGTATAGAGTGTGGGCTGGGGTGTAGCCAGGGGTAGTGTACTTGCCCAGCATGGGCAAAGGATGGGTGTGATTGTCAGCGCCAGGGAAAACACGCTGACATCAAATAAGGATCCTACTGGGAGTTCCTGAAGGGGAGCCATGGACTGCGCCAGGCCCGCTTGAGACCAGCCTACCTGTAGAAAGCGGGAAGCAGCAGCTCCGGCTTCTTTACTTCTTTGTGGGTCGGGGCGACATTTTCACCCTCAAACTCCGCTATTTCTTCGGCCTCCAGCTTTTTGAGGAGGTCCAGGTCGCTCTCCGAAGTGAGCTCATCGCGAATGTGGCTCCAGTCGTACTGCTGGCGCAGGAAGCTCTGCCATTTGTTGGGCGACTGCCCCGGCCTCAGCGGGCGCTTGCTCTGGATCCATCGCGCTGTGCGCTTGTCCAGCTTCTCCAGCACGATGGCTTCCCAGCCCCGGGCCTCCTTCTCACCTGGTGGAAGCCAGGTTTCCCTTTCCTCCAGACTCTCATCTGGGGAGGGTGACAGGTCCAGTGGATCTGGCTTCAAGCGGACGTAGCGGGGGCGTGGGGGAGGTGGGTTCTGGTCCAGGCCTCCGGGCTTCCTTTTTTTTTTCAGCTTCTTTTTAGAACGCACAGGGCTTTGTGTCTTCGCAAAACGGGTGGTGCCTCCTGCCAAGAGGGCTGAGGTGTGCAGAGCCCTGGCGTGGCCAGGTTTCTCGGTGTGGATCTTCGTGGCCTGCAGAGGCGGGATGATGTCATCCGTGTCGTAGACGTGCTTAAAACTGTACTGATAGAAAGGCATGCTGGGCAGTCCCCGCTGCCACCTCACATCCTGAGAGAAGGAGAGGTTGGCAGCCGCCTTTTTCAAATACTGGTTCTTGAGATGCTCACAGTACCGTGGGCTGAAGCGGAAGAGCGGTGGCACTCTGGAGACGGAGGTACACCCCACCTGGTCCGTGGATTTTGAGTAGAGGAAGATCATGCCCCATCTCAGCCGAGGGAGTTGTGGCCCAGGGCACTGAACGGGGGAAGCCTTTTTCTGTTGGGGCCTGGTCATGGTTCGCTTCCAGTCCTCCTGTCGGCACGGCTGGTTCACAAGCAGGGCCTGCAGGCACCCAAGAGAGAGAGTGAGTACTCCACACTAGGAGGAACTGGAAGCCCACAGCGGAGTAAGGAAGTCCTGGGAATTTAGAGAACAGAAAGAAAAAGAGTACAACGTTCTACGTATTTCTTAATCAGACTCTTGCTTCAAATTCTCACGTTTGTCTACAAAGCTCAGGCCTCTAGGCCTTATGAGCGATCATGGCTTTTCAACAGTACCTCACAGTTCCATTTTTTTCTTTCTTCTTTTTTTTTCTTTTTCTTTCTGTTCTCTATATTTTTACTTTCTTTCTTTCTTTCTTTCTTTTTTTTTTTTTTAAATTCAGACATTTCCATTTCTCTGTTTAAACAGCTTGTAAGGAGCTGGGTACAGCAGTGCACACCTGATCTTGTCCCAGCTACTAGGAAGCATGGGTAGGGTAGCCGAGTGAGCTCAGGCGGTCCAGGCTAGACCCCACCCTTCGGAGAGCAAGGGGTGGGGTGGGGGTAACTTTGTCCTGCTTAAGCCGGCTGGATCCCCCAGCTGTTCTCTGGGCATTCCTTCCTCCCTCCCCACAGTGCAGCGTCCTCTCACGTCCTCTACATGAAATGGCATTGCATCTGTACTTGGACCTACTTCTTCTAGGTTCAGTTCAATTCCTGCCTGCCCGCAAACTCTTTCTCGACCTGGCTACGTTGTCATACTTGACCTTATAAATCAAGGAGCACTATGCCACCCTGGCCTTGGGCCAAGCCCCAGCCAGATTACTCAGCAGCAGGTCCTCCACTGCCTGGGCAAGCACGTCACTCTCGCCAACTCCTGTTGGTCCTGAATTGTCCCAACGAGCCAGCGCAGGCCAGATGACCGACCCCCTTTGCTCTGTAGCATGCAGTACATGCTCTCTGTCCCCAGGGCACCGTCTTCTAGGAATGAGACTTGACCCTGTGAGGTTTCTTTCTGTCTGGGTCATTTCATCTAGACCGTTTGCTTACAGGCCAGAATTGACAACTTCCTTTAAATTAAGTCACATAGGATTATTTTTATACCCCTCTGGGATTTTATTTTTATGAAAACATTTGTTTGTTTCATTTCTTCACAACCACAAGGCCACCTGGCCACAAGGGCATCTGATGTTTAAATAGATGGACTAGAAAAATTAGGGCAAAGGTGAAGGCTGGTCACAAGGAGATATTTCTCCTGAAACAGTGCCTGCTCTGGCTAGTTGAAAATTAACTGTTGGGTGAAACTGCTATTAGTGTTCTTCATATTCTTACACATTAGTGTGGACCTTGCTCCTGAGTCAGGAAGTATTTTGGCTCTGAGCATCTTATTTTTTTAATCACAGTTATATAATTTATTTTATTGGGTGGGTACGTATGCCAAGGTACACTCGTGGAGGGTTAAGTTGGGTAATGTGGGAGCCAAGGTCATCAACCTTGGAGGCTAGCACCTCTACCCACTGGGCTACCTCACTAACTTTAAAAACAGGATGAGGATAGCTTTCCCTCCTGTCCATGTAGAGTCACTGAGGGTGTCCCAGACACGCCCCTTAACCTGTGTCGTAAGGAACTTTATCAGTGTAATCACAAAGAATATCACATTGTCATCTGTCCTCACGTATTCTCAAAGAATCTGATATGACGGCTGACTGAAAAGGACGGAGATACATGATAAGTCCATTTTTAAAGCTCCAGTCTGCATGCGCATACTATGTCTGTCTGTCATCTGTCTGTCTGTCTGCCTGTCTCTCTCTGTGTTTGGGTGTCTGCCTACCTTTTCCTTCTTCCCTTTATTGGACAGAGTTGATAAGAAGCCAAGCTGTGCTGCGACCTTGCAGCTCCCCCACTCACAGCTTCAAGATGGTCCTGCCTAATGCCTGCCCCTTGGCACGTAGGCAGACTAAATTGTATGGTATGGACCGTCCTTCCACCCCCTGAAAACCTATAAAAGTAAGGAATTTCCTTTGTTCCTTGGGAACCAAGGGGCCCCTCTCTCCTTCCAGGACTCCTGCCTAGCACACGTGGCTGCGTATCTCTTAACGCTCCACTTCACGAGGCTCTCTCCTAATGCAGCCCTCTCCGGGTTTTGAAGGAGAGCTCTTTCTCTCCCAGTCTCCACTGTGCTGTCTGGTCCAGTGCTGTATCTTTCCTGTCTGCTCTCCCACTTCAAGACCAAGTCATTCCCACTCATCTGCCCCAAGTCACTCTCCAAATAAAGCATATTCTGAAGGGTAATTGGTCATAGCTACTGCATGAGTTACTTTTCTTCTTTTTCTTTTTTTTTTTTTTTTTTTTTCTACAGAGGGTCTCTATGTAGCTTTGGAGCCTGTCCTGGAACTCACTCTGTAGACCAGGCTGGCCTCGAACTCACAGAGATCCGCCCGGCACGAGTTACTTTTCTATTGCTGCGGTAAGACATCATGACTATGGCAAACTTACATTTCATTGGGTTTATGGTTTCAGAGGGTTAAAACTCAATCATGATGGGGCATCATGACTGCAAACAGCAGGCATGATGGCTGGACTAGCAGCTGAGAGCTCACACACTGATGACAGTATGAGTCTTTTGAACCCTCAAAGTGACACCGGTCCCCCCACAAGGCCACATCTCCTAATCCTTCCCAAACAGTTCCACAACTGGGAACCAAGTATTCAAACAGATGAGTGTATGGGGGTTATTCTCATTCAGACCACTGCAGCTTCCTTTCCCAAACAAACCTCCTACTTCGGCCACGTTCTGTTATAACATGGAAATGCACAAGGGGTTTTAGTGCATGTCCTTTCCCTGTAAGAGGGGTTTCTGGTGAGATCTGGAGGGAAATGCAGGTGTACAGCTGGGAAGGAAGAAAGGCCATAAGCAGTTATTGGAATTCTTGCTTCTCATTCAGTGAGAGGCTTCAACTAGACTCTGGAATTGGGGCTCCTCTGTTCTTGGGTTGAATGTTTCCTATTTTCCATCCTGCTTCAATTATAAGGGAAGCCTGGCTAAAGGGGAGAGCAGAATCAAGGAACCCAGGCTCTTAGCCTAGCTTCTTCCAAACTGCCTCTCTGCCTTCCCCTCTCCCTCTGAACCTCTGACTTCCATCTCTCACCACAATTCACATGGCTGTACAGCTGTCTGCAGAGAATATACTGGGAAGTGCTGTGAACAGGAGCCCACTGAGCCTTCTATAAGGCAGATTAACTGAATTTCAAATATCGTGGAGAGTTTGGGCGGTTGCAGTCTGTCCAGAGCTTTCTTTAGCTCCCTAAATAGCCATTCCTTTCCCACCTTTCTGTCTAATCTCACATCCTGTAACTACTGGGTGAGACCCTGTGAAATGTATCAACTCAGCAGACTACGAGCTTTCACCAGCCTAAAGGCTGAGTGTTAGCAGCTGGTGTTGCTGTGACCCACCTGTCTTATGTTTACACCAATATAATTGAGAAGTTTCTGCATTTATGGCCTTTTTGTCTATAAAACCATCTTGAAATTGTTACCTTATTGGAACACGGCATTTGAAAACACTGAAATTCCCAGGCTATGGTCACTAATATTTGATGCCAGAATAAATTACCTCTGTTATTCCTTTGAGGTGAGAGCTGTCTGTTTCATTTATAATGCCATAAAAACACTCTGCTCGGCTGGGTGGTGGTATCACCAGCCTTTAATCCCAGCACTCAGAAGGCAGAGGTAGGCAATCTCTGAGTTTAAGGCCAGCCTGGTCTACTAAAAGAGTTCCAGGAAAGCCAGGGCTGTTATACAGAGAAACCCTGTCCCGAAAAACAAAAAACAAACAAAAACCCTAAAAAACAAAACAAAACAACAACAACAAAAAACCAAACCAAACAAAAAATCCAAAGCAATAACAACAAAAACCAGTCTGCTCTAGTGCCTTCCAAACCCCAGCCCCAGCAAGATGAGACCTGTATAATCGCAGGTCTGTAGCTGTCTGGCTGTCTCTTCTACACAGCTCAGTCTTGTCAGTTACCTGTCTACCCTGTCCTCATGCAGCTGATG
>CABHPQ010162444.1:0-30368 GCA_902168405.1 Peromyscus aztecus
GTGCTGGGATTAAAGGTGTGCGCCGCCACCGCCCAGCTGGATTTTGTTTCTTAACACTCTTGCCATATGGTACAGGTTGGTCTCAAACTCCTGGATCTCAATGATTCTCTCACCTCAGTCTCCAGAGTATCTGGGACTATAGGTATCCACCATTATGCCAGACTTGGAAAGTGCTCAAAGAATATAGATCAAGGATGGAGAGATGGCTCAGTAATTCAGAACACTTGGGGTTCTTCCACAGGACCCTATTTCAGGTGCCAGCAGCTCCAGCTCCAGAGGCACCTGCGCTCACATGCACATACCCCGCCCCCCTCCACATGCATGCACAATTAAAAATAGTAATAAAAGCTGGGTGCTGGTGGTGCACACCTTTGATCCCAGCACTTGGGAGGCAGAGGCAGGAGGATCTCTGTGAGTTCAATGCCTGCCTGGTCTAGGCTACACAAAGGGGGAAAAAATACAATAAAATCTTTTTTTTTTTTTTTTGCATCAGGTTAGAGAGAGGGAGGGAGGCCACCCTATCCTGGGGCTGCTCTCTACACAAGCTTCCATCACAAAAGTGTCCCCCTTCATCTTAGGTCCCAGAGTCTTTTCCTATGTTTGTATTTGTTTTGTCAGAACAGGAAGTCTTCCTGGAAATCCTCCAGGGAGACACTGGCCTGAAGCATGCACTCCACCCACCCTACCTCAGTTCTGGGCCAAAACAACAGGAAGTTATCTTCCCCAGAGCCCAGGGTCCTGCCCTTTGGTTGAGCATCAGCCCTGGGCCTGCCTCCCCTGAAGAGAAAGAACTTCTTAGAGTAGAAAACAACAATACGAAAGAAATGGGTTTTGTCTTTGTTTTGTAAAGATGGTCTGAACTATATAGCTGAGGATGGCCTGGAACTCAAGAGACCCAAGAGCCTCTACCTCCCAAGTGCTGGATGAGGCACATGCCACCCTGCCCAGCCAAGTTTGTCGTTTTTAAGGGATATATAAAAACTGCAGGAGTACAAAGGAGACAATAACCTTAAGGGGCTGGGATGGGACAGGGGTTAAGAGCACTTGTGTTACTGCAGAAGACCCGGGCTCAGCTGCCATCAGCCACCTGGTGACTCACAACCATCTTTAACTTCAGTTTCGGACGATTTGATGTTCTGAATTCCATAAGCACCAGACACACACCTTGCATACACATACGGGCAGGCTAAACACTCATACCAATAAAATAAATAAGTCTGAAAAAAATTTTAAAACACTTGAAAGAAAACAACAATAACGTATTTATTTCCACAGTGTTGTTCTTTATGTCCCTTCTTTTCACCTGGTGCCTGAAGGCTGAGGACTGTTAACTCCCCAACCAGACATACAGGTTCTACTCAGCCCCAGGTACCCTGCCTTTCCCTACTTGCTCAACTATCGGCATCTTTATCTCATTGAGTCAACCCAGGAGAGGACGTGGCTAGAGTTCAGCTGAGGGATTAACTGTGTTCACTATGGTAGGAAAGCCAAGTTGTAGATTTAGATACTACGCTCAAGGGTCCATGAAATACAGGGTAGACATAACTCAGGGGCAGAGCACTTGCCTGGCATGCATAAGACCTTGGGTTCCATCCCTAGTGCCCCAAGGAAACAAAACAAAAAGAGTCCATAAGTCTTTTCTAGATGCTTCTGGAGAAACACCTAATGCAGGTTCATAAGCTTATATCCAGTGCTGAAGTTCAGAATAACTCAGAATAACTCAGAATAACTCAGAATAAAGTGGATATCTTATATCCAGTGTATTCGGATTCTTCATTTAACCTTTTTCCTTGAATATCCATATATTTGCTGTAGGAGAATGTGTTTGATTACAGGGCCTGCCCCGGCTCCGCTGGGTGCTATGGAATAAATAGTACATTCATACCGTTACCTAATTAAGATCTGGAAAAAACCTAAATTCCAAATGCATCTGAGCACAAAGGCTTTTAATACTGAAATGTAAACTATAAATTCCTCTTCCAAACTTTTAACCTGTCTCCAAACATTAAAGGCTCCGAAAGCATTGTTGCAGGCAGGGACGGACCTCACATAGCATCCCCCAGACAATTAGCACAAAGCTCATTGCTCCATTTGCTCCTTGTTAAGATATAACAGAAGTCCTGTGTCAGTTTTTATGTTGCTGTGATCAAGTATCTTAGCAAAACAGTGTAAGGGAGAAGTAGGCTAACGTGGCTTCAGAGGTTTCAGCCCACCACAGGAAGAGCATGGCAGGGCGCAAAAGCTCACTTCCTGATAATCAGAGATCAGTGCTCAAGGCTTTCCCATCTGCCCCATTTTATTTCATCAAGGCCTGCAGCATTTAAGTCGGTGCCACCCATATGCAGAGCAGGTCTTTCCTGCATAATAAATCCTCTGGAAACACCTGCACAGGGGTGAATTTACTAATTTCCTAGTAGCTTTTTAGTCCAATCAAATCGACAATCAAAACTGACCACCACAAGTCGACTCATTGTCAACATGCAAGCACGTCTCCCTAAAACCGTAGCATCCTACCTCTTGTTCTGCAGAAGACTTATGTTTACCTTAAAAGAAAAATATACTTCGTTTCCTTCCAAGATCTCACACAGTCTGAACAGTTCCAGCATTGCTCAGAGGCCTGGTCCAAAGACTGGAGGCAAACTCTTAACTGTGAGCTCCTAAAATAGAAAGTAACAGCCAAGCAGTGGTGATGGTGGTGGCCCACGCCTTTAATCCCAGCACTTGGGAGGCAGAGGCAGATGGATCTCTATGAGTTCAAGGCCAGCCTGGTCTACAAAGTGAGTTCCAGGACAGGTTCTCAAAAAAACCAAAAAGAAAAAAGAAAGAAAGAAAGTAACATGTACTCCCACAATACAGGGGCACAGAGTGAGCATTGCTCTTCCAAACAGGAAGGATGGGGGAACAGAAAGGAAGGGTGGGCTAAAGCATTAAAGGCTACAGCTCCATGTCCAGCCACCAGACCACATGGTGGTATGATTTCAGCTCATAAGGACTTGGACAGTCCTACCCCTTGGGCCTTCTTGGTTGTAGCCTACATGGCTTCCCTCTTGTGCCTGCTCCTCTCTCTGCTTGCATTTTAAACTCAGGGTGGAAGCTTCAGTGACCCTGCGACTCTTCCGTTCTTCATATCTCCATCCATGTGGATGATATGTCTGCTGACTCCTTGGACCATTGTTCTAGCTGTATCTGAATGCCAGGATGGTTGGACTTGAGGGAGATTTCTCTCGACAGTCCCTTGGAAGCAGGATTCTCCAGGGCTGGTTCTCAAAATAAAGTTTTTCTAATGAATTAAAACCTTTTCACCCTTGGCCTGAGAATATAGCTCACTTGGTGGAATACATATCTAGCTTTTGAGAAGCTAACAAAGTCTATTGGGGTTCAGCCCCTCGATAACCTTTTCCCAGGGTCTGTGGAAGAATCTAACAACCAGCTGAGGAATCTAATCTTAATGATATCTAATGAGTCTATGCACACGAAACTCTTTAGTCCATTCACTTTATTCTTCTGAGTCAGTTCTCTCTCTACACAGCTCTTTTGTGCTCTCATACTTACCTCCTTTCTTGCCTGATTTCCTTCTACACTTTTCTGCTGTTCTCTTTAAGTTCTATTTTAATTCTCCCACCTAGTTCCATCTTAATCTAGTTCTTTCTCATCTCCATCTTTCCCATCTCGTTCTTCCCCATCTAGCTCTTCCTCATCTTCCATCTCATTCTTCTAGTTCCTCAATCTAGTCCACCCAAGTCTCTGAGGTTTTCAGTTAGAGACCCATACAAAGCAGCCAAGCTCTGGCCAAGGCAGGTCACACAGGTTTGAATTCTTACAGGGTCAAAAGGAAGGGCAATAAGATCCACACAAAGAGCAGCAATGGTCAGCCATCATCTGCAACCCAAAGGGGAAGTGGCTAATGAGGAAATGAATCAACTAAAGGCTAAATTCGGTTAACAGATCAGAAAAAAGGGGATATATGTGCTCAAACTATATTCTTAGAAGTGGTTCGGTAAAATGTTAGGATTCTATAAGTCACTGAGCGAAAATAAAACCGCCTTTTATTCTTCTGGAGCCATATCTCTCTCAGCTTAACTTGGCTGCCTGTTTTTTTGGCAGGGCAGGGAAAGTGTAGCTAGGTAACGAGGCAGCCTGTGTCACACTGATGTACCTGGTATGTAAAAACCCTTTAGTTCTGAGTTAATTGTTAAAGAGAGATCTAGAGCCAGAGATAAAACTTGGAACGGGGAAAGTTAAGCTTAATTAGCACATCTGCCTGACTATCTCTAACAGATAGTCTGGATGCTATCTATCTTCGGTTTGTTCTTAGAAAGTCTAGGAAGTATCTCAGATAAGATACTTTCATTCAGAGAAGGTCCTGGCCGGATGTTGCTAATGACGATGATTACAGAAAGGCCTGAAGTTAGGGGTCTGGCTGTGTGACTGCTGTTAGCACAGTTGGGAGATGTTATCCAAATACTTTAATTGTATAGGGGAAATTGTGCCCAATGAATGATCAAACACACTGTTCCAGGAATGGAAAAGCTACAATAGCACATGAGAAATTCATTGCAGGAAATGGCTAATATTCAAAAGCCAATATCACCAAGGCTCCTTAAGACTTGGCTTTATCCTCTGGAAAAGTTCTTAACTCTTCCAGGTAATAGCTTTTACCATAGTCAGCTGAATAACTACTTTATATTTCTGCGTCTTGTAACAGAAAGCCCTGGATATGATCTCCATGACTGCCATAAAACAGGATATGGTATATACTTGTAATCCCAGCACTTGGAAGATGGCAGCAAAAAGATCAGAAGTTCAAGATCATCTTGGGTACAGAGTGAGTTCAAGGCCAATATGGGCTACACAGATGCACTCTTGAACCTGGGATGGGTGAAGTCTAGCCAATTCCAGAAATACATATAAGGCTTCTTTCCTGTTATTCTTGGAAATAAGCATCTTTTTAATGGTCCATATATCTTCAACAACCACATCCTCCTTTTCCACAACTTTCAAAGTGCTCCTTTGCTGGTCATATTACACATTTAAAAAACCCAGCTCTGCTTCTTGTTCACAATTATCACTGTAAGCTTGGCTGGACACAGCCAGCGGTGTCCATGATGCAGCCTGAATGCTGTGCTGCGTTGAAATGTCCTTCATCAGATGGATTAGCCCAGTACTGTTCAACTCAGGTTCACTCAACATCTTAGGTCATGGATAAAAGGTAGCCAAGTTCTGTGACACAAAATAACACAGATGGCCATGAATCCAATTTCAATGAAGTCCTCCATCTCATTGGAAACTTCCTGAAGAGTCTCTACCATTCAGTATGAGAATTCTGATCCCCTGAGCTCCCATAAGAATCACTCATTAAAAAGAAAACATGAAAAAAAAAAAGAATCACCCATTAAAGCCAGGCTAGTGTCCCATGCTTATAGTCCCAATACTCAGGAGGTAGAGGCAGGAGAATCACTGTGAATTGAGATCAGTCTGGGCTAGAGGGTGAGTTTAACACCAGCTTGGGCTACTAAGTGGGACAATGTCTCAAAACAAGACAACACAAATATGGAACTGTCCATTGAACCCTGATGTAGCACTCTAAGGGTTTTTTTTAGCCCGTATCTCAAAACTTTTCTAAATCCATCCCCCTAACCAATCACAAAGGCTTAGAAACCACATGTTAGATAGTCACAGCAACTACCCTACTTCTCTGGTACTGATTTTCTATATTACTTAGACTTTTTATCACAGCGAAAAACTCTTGAGAGAAATCATTTAAGGGGGAATATATTTATTTTGGCTTGCAGCTTCCATCCATCATAGTGTGGAGAACAGAGCAGAGCAACTCACCACGACAGCCAGGAAGCAGAGAGGAAACCCCAGGCTATCTCCTCTCCTCCCTTGTGTGGTATCCAGGAGCTCGGCCTATGGGATGGGGCCACTTATATTCAAGGTTAGCCTCATTTCCCATAGTCAACCCTTTCTGAAAACACATCATGGACAAACCCAGAGATGGGCTTTAGCAACTCTTAAGTGTTTCTCATCCCAATCAAGTCGGTAACCAAAATTAACCATCACCAGTCTCATGGGGGCACCTGGGAAATAGGATATTTAGAAGAATTTAGCTAACAGTGAGATTTCAGATGTAAGGAGATGGATGGGTCTTCCTAAGAGTGCTAAGATTTTATGTACAAGAGTCAGTTTCTCTCTGTTCTCAGGGTTAGGACTATGGGCAAGATGGGAAACTCTAATGGGGATGTCTGAGTCAAGGTGCTTATAGCTCTCATCATCTGGGAATAGGAGAGCAATCCATTGAACTACCCAATCAGAATGAACTAGTAACTGGAAGTCAAATCAGAGACCCTGACAGGAACCAGTTAAAAATTGAGCTTAAGACCTGAAACCCAAATATCAGCAGGATTTGAAGCACTGAGGAATTCAAATGCTCAGTAACAAAGAATCCCTGAAATGAAGGCAACCTTTTGCCTCGTCATGTGTATCTGCATATCCAATAGAGGCCTGCACCGGTTCTGGGGTCACAGGTAAAGAGATAAGTGAGAGCTTCTGGCGTGTCAAACCAACAAACAAGGTGCTGGGGTGACCTAGTGTTCTCTCTTGACCTAGGCAAAGGTAACATGTTACAATGTAACATGAAGAGACTTGTTAGAACAACAGATTTGAGGCATTGAGCTTTTTTGTTTGTTTGTTTTTGAGACAGGGTTTCTCTGTGTTGTCCTGGAACTCACTTTGTAGACCAGGCTGGCCTCAAACTCACAGAGATCTGCCTACTTCTGCCTCCCAAGAGCTGGTATTAAAGGAATGTGCCACCACCCAGCTAGCATTGAGCATTTTGAACATATTGTTTTGTTTTGTTTTGTTTTGTTTTTCGAGACAAAGTTTCTCTGTGTAGCTTTGGCTCCTTTCCTGGAACTCACTCTGTAGCCCAGGCTGACCTTGAACTCACAGAGATCCTCCTGCCTCTGCCTCCTGAGTGCTGGGATTAAAGGCATGCACTACCACCGCCCAGCGAACAGTCTCTGGTGTCTAAGCTTCTGGATGTTATAATTCTTTGAAATTACTCATAGACCAAAAATGTCAGGCTTGGATGCCATGTCTCAGTTTTCAGGACATGTATGTGAAGAGGTAGCTTACTTGATTAATACCCCTTTATGGCCATGGGCCTGTTAAATGGCAAGGGACCCTTCAGAGTTATCTCTGGATGATTCTAGGGTAATTTGTTGTTTCCTTTGAGCTCCTCAGGCTGGTACTTAGAAGCATCAGGAACATACGAGCAAGGATGGGTGGAGTCCATCCCAAACTTTGCTGTCTTTGGCTACCTCACTGGGTCTGCCCTTTGTAACTTACTCTCTGTCTCATGTTTTCTCAGCCTTGACGCCTTAATTTTGAGCTCAGTCATTCTTTGCTATATGTAGTAATGCTTGGCATTATAGGGTGTTAGTTACCCACTAGAGGCCAGTAGCATACTCACAGCTCTGACAACCCCAATTTACCACCCCAATTGAAAACCACCATTCTATCCAAGTAGGAAAGCCACACAGTAAACTGGGCATGTGTCTAAACAGAGTCCTGGCTCTGTCCTGGGCTGGCTGTGCTCAGACATTTGTGCTATTTTTTTTTTATATAACCCTGAACTATTTCCTGCTAAATGTTACTAACTTCCCTGAGGCCCAATTTCCCCACTCACAGCGAAAAAGCAAATAAGAGTCCCAGAGCCTGTGAAAAGATTGTAGTGCTTGGCACCTGCCCATTCCAGTACCTGTGGGTTATTATTAATCCTTGTCCCCTAGAGCTCTACACTTGCTGTGAAGGTGACTACAAACTGCCCTTTAACTAGCTTATAAAATACTTTGCGAGTCGCTTTGTTTCTCTACTCCAAACTTGACACTCCCATACTGTTGACCGCTTGCAATTGCGGGGGAACGGCCAATTTTTTTATGGCTCCTGTGGTCTCTGAATGCATTATGTTGTTCCTTCATCTGGAACTCTCTTCCTGTCCCCTGACTAACTCTTCCACACCCTCTAGGTCTCAGATTGGACATCATCAGGTCCAGGACAGTTTTCCCTCCCCAGGTCTGGACCGAAGGACCACTTTGGCAGTCCCCTGTGTCTGCACTTCCCGTCATCATGTGCGGTCATTGCCTGGTTATGTCTGAATCACTCACCCTACGAATTTTGATCTGTGAGGTAAAGGATGCGATCTTGCACAATATCGAGTCTCCAAAACTAAACACAGTGTCGGACATCCATCAGAGACTACGTAATATTTGTCAGATTCATGCTGGAGTTTCCAAATTGTTTTAGCACTAATATGGAAAGAGACTTTTCCTCTCGCTCCTGGAGATAGTCATATACTAGCCTTTCCATTTGAACAGAGAGATAGTACTTGCAAGTGCAGCATTTCACTTATCAAACAGTTTATAGAGTGGGCTTTTCCCCACTCCTCAACTACTTAGCTTCTCTTCTGAAGGCAACTCTGCTACCTGTTCTCACTCATACAACTTTCTAGAGATGGGCCAACTGCCCGTTTTTAACTTCTTTATTTTTTAACTTTTACTTCTTGGCACAGGTTGAGGACCACTGCCCTAGGGAGGCTGTGGTCTGCCAGTGCTCACCCTATCCCTCACTACCTTGAGAAATCAAAAAGGAAGGCAGACCCAGCTTCAGGCCCCTCCGCCCTCTTCAATACTAGGAAGGAACTTCAGCGCTTAGTCATTTCCCACTGGGTTGGGCTCTACCTGGGAGTCTTAGTCACCACACAGGTGCCCAGGAGGGAGAGGTGCTACCTAAATGACACATTGATTGTCCAGGAAGGAGATGAAGCCCTAGGGGTAAGATGTTGGGGGTTCCAGGGACCATTCCAAGGCATGCCATGTGGATTTTGGAGCCCCAGGCCAGGAATAAAACCTCAGAATAGAAAAATGAAGAGTCCAAGTTTCCTTTTCCTTTCTTCCTCCTTCCCTTTCTTCCCTTCCTGGAGAACCAGACACCTCTTAGTTTGCATCTCCCAGTACCTCAGTGGACTAATTTACTCAATTACCCTAAGGGGACTTGAGCAAAATCTGCTGGTTCTGGACTATTAGATGCACGTTGTTTCTCATCTTCTCTTTCCCAGCTGAGAATCAGGTCTAGGGTGCAAGCAGCACCATTGAGAATGCTGAACCTCGCTAGGGCAGTGTCAACTCTTGACCAAAGCTTTCAGCTGTGCCAGGGACTTCCTGGAGCTGGCCGGAACAGCCCAACCCTGGCATGAGCTGGACTTTAAGCTGAGGATTTCCCTTCTGCTTGACCTTCATGACCCTCCCAGCAACCATTTTCACTTCCGTTGATCTGTACTAACTGTGATAGGCTGAGCAATGTCCCCTCAGAGATGTCTGTGTCCTAAGCCCTGGGCTGTACAAACACATTGCTTTGCGCTGCAAACGAGACTTCACAATCCTGAGAGTACTAGGAGGGGGCATTATTCCAGGTGATCTAAGTGAACCCAGTGCAATCACCAGTGCCCTTCTAAGAGGAAAACACAAGACTAGAACGGATGGAGAGGGTGTCAATAAAATCAGAGATTAAAGTAAGATGAGCCAGGGAATACAGGCAGCTTCTGGAAGCCACCAAAAGCAAAGAAACCGATTCTTCCTAAACCCTTTCTTTAACTCTTTTGACACATTTTTGACTATTAACCTTAGAAATATAAAGTAATACATCTGTGCGGTTTTTTTGTAAAAGCAGTGAGCTTAGGGTATGGATTTCTTTGAGAGCATCAGTCAGCCTACCATAGCAAAAACGTGAAATCAATGTGGATATTGGTATCAGGAGTAGGGTGTTAATGCAAAAATACCTTTAAAAAAACAGGGGCTGGAGAGATGGTTCAGCAGTTAAGAGCACTGACTGCTCTTCCAGAGGACCCGGGTTCAATTCCCAGCACGCACATGGCAACTCACAACTGTCTGTAACTCCAGGACTCAACACCTTCACACAGACATACATGCAGGCAAGACACCAATGCACACAAAATAAAAATAAATGAATTTTAAAATAAGTAAAAAAGCAAATAGGAGGTCTGGAGAGATGGCTCGGTGGCTAAGATGGCTCATCAGTTGGCCGTTCTTCCAAAGGACCCTGGTTCAATTCCCAGCACCCACCTGGCAGCTCACAACTGTCTGTAATCCAGTTCCAGGAGATCTGGCACCCTCACACAGACATCTAAGCAGACAGGACTCAGTTCCAAGCACTCACACTGGACAGCTTACAACAACCTATAACACTGGTTCTAAGGGGTCCAATGCCCTCCTTCTAACCTCTAAGGACTAAATAAATAAATAAATAAATCTCTTTAAAAAAACTAAATAGGGGCTGGAGAGATGGCTCAGAGGTTAAGAGCACTGGCTGTTCTTCCAGAGGTCCTGAGCTCAATTCCCAGCAACCACATGGTGGCTCACAGCCATCTGTAATGAGATCTGGCGCCCTCTTCTGGCCTGAAGGGATACATGCAAGCAGAACACTGTACACATGTTGAATAATTATAAAAAAAAAAATAAATTTATATTTCACTTTAAAAAAACTAAATAGCAGTATACACAACAAATGGGGAGTTTTTAAGGGGTAGAATACAAAAACACTTGCAAGGTGTTAAAAATTCTACTGTGAGAAATTGAAAAGAAGTGATTACAGAGGAGAAAACTATATCATTTGGAACTATTAAAATTATTATTACCACTGTTATTGTCTCTCTTTGTGTATGTGAGAAGGGACAGGATGTATGGAGTCAGAGAGGACAACATTTGGGACTCAGTGTCTCTTTTGTTTCTTCAACTGTGCTGCTTATACCAGCTTCCAGGAGATTATTGTACCTCTGCCTCCCGCCTCACTCTCACTGGGATTATAGAAGTACACTGCCACCACCATATGCAGCTTTTTATGTGGGTTGCAGGGATCAAACTCAGATTACTCAGGTTTTGTTGCAAGTACTTTTACCCTTTGAGCCAGCACACGCACACACACACACACACACACACACACACACACACACACACACACCCTTTTTTGGTTTGTTGTTATATGAAACAGTCTCAATGTAGCCCAGACTAGCCTCAGACTAGATATGTAGCCAAGGACGACCTCAAACTTCTGACCCTCCTGCCTCTACCCCTCGAGTACTGGGATTATAGGCATGAACCACCTGATAAAGTTTATGCAGTGCTGGGGATCAAATCCTTCATTCGGGCTAGACAAGCATTCTACCAACTTAGATACATCCTCATTCCAAGAAACTTATACTGTCTTGGGCAATATCCAAACCATGACAAACAGAATGTGAGTACAAGTAGGGACATTGAAAGCGGTTCCGGCTAGGGCTTATAAGAAAATGAGAAACGGTTTATTGGAAGCTGTAACAGGGGAATAAAGAGTCCTGTTAAAGAGCTGAATTGTGTCCTACAGTTATATGGAAAATAGAAGTTATAAGTGATGAGGAAGAGATGGCGAGGGCGGCAAGCTAAGATGTGTTGGATAGTTTTGGTTAGTATCTTAGAAGAATCATAGGGCCAGTGTGTTTAATCAAATAAAGGGATCTTTGAAAAGATGAGGCCCTGTCTAATGGACCTCCTCAGTCATCTCAACAAGATTTTTTTTTTTTTTTTGGAAATCCATGATGATGTCTCTTAGCTAATGAAGTTAATGCATTTGTCATATGAATGATCTATAATATTTGTTTGAACACTATCCCTGTATCTATTATGCTGCCTTTAAATTCAGAAGCCTCCTGCATAAACCTCCTGAGTGATGGATTACAGGCATGCCTCACCACACTCAATCTCTTAAGATTCTTTTTTGTTGATTCTTTGGGAATTTTACATCATACACCCCCAAATCACACTCATTTCCTAGTCTTTCCATGCCTGCACCCAACCCTTATGACCCCCCCCAAAAAAAAATTAAAATAAAAAAAAAAAACCCAAGTCTAATTTGTGTTATCCATGTACTCACTGGAGCATGGTCAAACTCTCAGTGACCTGCCTCTTAAGTAGAAGTGAGTCACTCCCCTCCTGCACCCCCACCGGAAGTAGTCATCAACTGTGGAGAGCTAGCTCCAGCATCTTGACCACACTTAAGAGTTCTCTTAGATGGCTTCCTGTTTAGGCTGTTACGTTTTTGAGGGGGAGGCGGGGGTGTTGGGGTTGTCACAAAAGCCTTCCGTGTCCCTCTTCCTCAGCTGTGCTCTGAGTCATCGATATCACTGCAAAAGTAGCTTCCTTGCTCTTTATAATCACCGGAAGCACGGACCATGGGCTTTCACGTGTTTTCTGCTCCCAGCACAGACCACGAACCCGGCCCCCAGCTGTAGTAGGACCACCGACCTAGACAAGGCCCTCAGAGACAGCCCAGCCACGGATGCCTACTGGCCCCAGGTGGCCGCGGAGGCCACTCACACCAATATGGCCCGCAGGGCAGCACAGTCCACGGACATCAGCATGGCTTCAGGCTGCAGCCCAGACCATGGGCATCGCGTGGCTTTCGGTGGTAACGGGCCACAGACATCAACACAGATTCAGGCCGCAGCAGGACCTCGGCCCCAGACACGGCCCTTGGCAGCAATACAGATCTGGATATCGCCATGGGCTCAGATGGCAGTGCAGGCCACTCACGTCAGCCTGGTCCTCGCGGCTCTCACGTCTCCAGGTCCGCCTCGGTCCACAACGCACACACCGCTCCACTCCCCTCCCTTCTCACCACCGCATACTTGCTCATCGTAGTGGTGGGTGGGCGGCACGCTGGCCTGCGTGCCTACTGCCCGCCCCCACTGCAAGGCAACCTTCTCATAAGAGCCTTAAGAATTTAATGTCTATGTAACAAGTTCTAGAACAACCCACTGCATGTCTAATATCAGCAGAGACACCAGCAGCTTGGACGAAAAGGAACAAAAGAAGAAGAATGTTTCCCAGCATTTGGGAAGAGGTTCAAGCCTGGGAAAGATAGCAAGAGCCTTTCCCCCCAAAAAAAATAAAGCTGGGGTGGGGGTTGGGGTGGGGGGGACACAGGAAGGCTGTTGGATTCCTGTTGGTAGCTGGACACAGTCTGTAAACTTTCTCTGCACAATGGTTGCTGTGGCTCGCGCTGTGCTCTCGTCTACTCCAAGGCTGAGACAAGCTCTAGCTTGAGACCCAGAGCTTCTCACTTCCGACCTTGCGAACTAAAGGAGATTTCCCAGGTGGATTTGTAAATTCTTGGGACTGGTGGCTTCCTTTTACCCTCCATTTTATCCCTTTTTGAATGGGAATGCCTGATACTACCCTATATCTGTTCCTGAGAGCAGATGTTTTTTCTTGAGTTTCACTGGTTTACTTGTAGAAAGGAAGTATGCCTTAGAATGGGTTATGCCCAAATATCTCACCCACATCTTAAATGATTTATATCATGAAATGATGAGATTTAAATGAGAATTTTGGACTAGAATCGATGTCACGGGTGAGCTTTTAGAGGATGTGGGGATGGGGCAAACATATTATAACAAGAGACAAGTGTGAATCTTTGGAGGTTAAAGGACAAAGTGTGGTATGCACCCCCATACTGTCTATCCTGGTGGTTCTCAATGTGTGGGTCTTGACCCCTTTGGGTTGAATGACCCTTTCACAGGAGTTGCCAGAACCATCGGAAAACACTGGTAGATATATTATGATTTATAACAGCATGAAGTAGCAATGAAAATAATTTTACAGTTGGGGATCACCACAACATGAGGAACTGCCTTAAAGGGTTGCAGCATTAGGGAGGTTGAGACCATTAGGAGGCTGATTACCCTGGAATTTGTGACTATGTTCGTTTATGCGCTAAAGGGAACTAAAAGATGTGATTAAGCTTTTTCTTCCTTTTTTCTCTTTCATGTTTATTTATATGTGGTGTGTGTGCGTGCATGTGTATGTGAGAGAGAGTTCACAAGTGTGTGGGTGCAAATGTACATGTGAGTGTGCATGCACGAGTATTCATGCCTGTAGAGGCCCAAAGTCTTGCTCGATTGCCTTCCACCTTTTTCATGAGGGCAGGATCTCTCCATCGACCCAAGAACTCACCTGTACGTCTATTCCGGCTAGCCATTTTGCTCTGGTGAATCCATGTCTCAACCTTCCGAGCTCTGGAATTCCATACATGCAGGCTACCACACCCATCTGGCATTTACATGGATTCTAGGGATACAAACTCCAATCCTCACATTTAATGACGAGCACTGTAACCACAAAGCCGTCTCCCCAAAGGCAAGGACTTAAGGCTAGAGGTATTATCTTAGAAATCTGAGTGAAGCCAGTGTAGTTACAATGCATGCGTGGACCGTTGTAAAGAGGAATGAAAACAAGGTGTGGTGGCCAATGCCCATAACCTCAGGACGCAAGAGGAAGACACAGAGTTCTACACTACTCTGGCTACATCAGAGCTACATGGTGAGACCCTGTCTCAAAAAAAAAAAAGGAGGGGTGAAAAGTCAGAGTGAGAAAGCTGTAACAACAGAGGCAAAGATCAGTGATGCTGGGTCATGAGCCAAGAAATTAGACCTACTTCTAGAAGCTGGAAAAGGGAAATGAAATTGATTCTCCCCCAAGAACTCCTGGAAGGAACCCAACACCATTGTCCAGTTAAAATTTTTGACCTTGAGAATTATAAAACAAGACATTTGAGTTATTTGAAGTCACTGATTTTATAGTGATGTGTCACAGTAGCAAAATAAAATTAATATACTTTGGGGGGTGGTTCCAGACAGGGTTTTCTCTGTGTAGCCCTGACTGTCCCGGAACTCATTCTGTAGCCCAGGCTGGCCTTGAACTCACAGAGATCCTTCCTCCCTCTCCCTCCCAAGTGCTGGGATTAAAGGCGTGCACCACCACAGCCTGGCCTAAAAACCTCTTCTCTTCCTTTATTAAGCTCCATACCATACTCACACCTGAGATCTTTTCCACTTTTATTTAATGTTTAGGGTTTTTGATTTAAGATTTATTTCTATTTTTTAATTATGTGTATGTCAGGGAGTGGGTTTGTGCACAAATGAGTGCCGGTGCCTGTAGAATCCAGAAGAGGTGTCAGAGTCCCTGAAGCTGGAGTTACAGGCAGTTGTGAGCCTCAAAACGTGGGCTCTGGGAGCTGAACTTGGGACTTCTGTTAGAGAAGTACATGCTCTTAACTGCTGGTCCGTCTCTCCAGCCCCAGTGTTTAGGTTTTCAAGAGTTTATCTATTGTTTGTAGTTTGTGGGAGCAGGTAGCGTGAATTCACGGAGGTTAGAAGACAGCTTGTGAGAGTCAGTTCTCTCTTTCCACCACGTGTGCCCCAGGGATTAAACAGGTAATCTTGTTTCTCTGTGTAGCCCTGGCTGTCCTGGACCTCGCTTTGTAAACCAGGCTGACCTCGAACTCACAGAGATCCGCCTGCCTCTGCCTCCCGAGTGCTGGGATTAAAGGCATGTACCACCACACCTGGCTTTTATTCTCAACTTTTTATGAATATCTAAATTACCTAGGAAAGTTAACTAAAAATATGGTTGCCCAGATACCAATCCATTTTTTTTAAATTTTTAAGATTTTTATGTGTATGGGTATTTTGCTTGCATATATGTCTATGTACCATGTGTGTACAGTGCCCAAAAAGACCAGGAAAGGCTGTTGGGTCCCTGGAACTGGAATTACAGATGGCTGTTAGCCATGTAGACGCTGGGATTTGAACCTGGCTCCTTTTGGAGGAGGTGTCAGTGTTCTTAACCAAAGTGCCATCTCTACAGAGCCCACTAGTCCAGTTTTTTTTAAATAAATACATTTTATTAAATTTATTCATTTAATTTACATCCCAACCACAATTTCCCTCCTTCCCCCCCCCCCCCACTCCTCCTGTTTCTGTTCAGAAAGGGGCAGGTCTCCCATGGGTGTCAACAAATCAGGGCACAGCAAGTTAAGGTAGAACTAAGCCCCTCCCCTTGTGTTAGGGCTGGGCAAGCAATCTAGTAGAGGAATGGGTTCCTGGAAGCCAGCCAGAGCATTGGGCAAAGGCCCTGCTCCCACTGCTGGGTCCCACAAGCAGACCAAGCTCCACAGCGTCGGTCCCATGCAGGCTCCCTAGCTGCCGGTCCAGAGTCTGTGAGCTCCCATGAGCCCAGGTTAGTTGTTTCTATGGGTTCCCTTATGATGACTTTGATCAGGATCCTTCCTCCCTCTCTTCCCCAGGATTCCCTGAGCTCAGCCCAGTGCTTGGCTGTGGATCTCTGCATCTGTTTCCATCAGTCACTGGATGAAGGTTCTCTAATGACAATTGGGATAGTCACCAATCTGATTACAGGAGATGGCCAGTTCAGTTTTATAAAAACCGAGTTATATTTAACAAGCTTCCCAGGTGATACATCAATGCTCAGCTTTTTTTAGTAAGATCAGGTGAGCTTGCTAAGTACTTGGGATGCATACCAACATCTGAGAATTAGTGTCTAGAATAGTGGTTCTCAAACTTGACAGTGAGACAAAATTTCACTCAGGGTTGTTAAACTGTTGGATTGCTGAACCCCACCTCTAGAGTTTATAGCTTAAGAAATCTATGGTGGGTCTGAGAACTTGTACTGCTATGTGCCAGGTAAGACAAAACTTCCTGATTTGAGGATCATATTTGAAGAACTGATGCTTTATTTTTTTATTTTTGTTTATTTATTTAGTGTGTGAGAGGGGTCTCACTATATAGCCCTGACTAGCCTGTGACTCTCTATGTAGACCGGAGAACTTATAGAAATCCACCTGCCTCTGCTTCTTGAGTCTTGGGATTAAAGGCATGCACCATCACTCTTGTCTTTTATTTATTTATTTATTTATTTATTTATTTATTTATTTATTTATTTATGAGCATATCCCATGTAACTTGAGCTGGCCTTGAACTTCATATATCGCCAATGACCTTGAGCTCCTAATCCTCTTGCCTTTTACCTTCAAAGTTCCAAGACTGTAGGCATGTACCACCATGCCTGACTAGAACTATACTTTAGATCACCGTTAGTCAAAATGTCTCCATTCCATTGTTTCTCCTGTGTTTCTCAGCCGTGAGAGACACCAATCATAGAGAGAAGGCTCAAAGAAGTATTCAAGGCTCAGAGAGACTTTGAGAGAAAGACTTTTGATGCCGTTTCTGTGGGGCATTCTGGGATACTTTTGCTAGCTTTCTGGGGCCAGGAATGGCAACGGAGAGCAAGAATGACATGACCAGTAATAATTGATTCCACATGGCCAGCTCCAGTGGGACTCAAAAACTTAGACCTTTCTAGGTAGAATCTCTTAGTCTTTGATGGTGAAGGATGTGTAGGAATAGGAAACAAGACAAAAATCTGGGGTTAGGGCCAATACTCATCATGGAGGCAGTTAAGGAAAAAAAAGTTTGAGTTGTAGCTGTTATTTATTACGTGGCGCAATGTTATTCATTAAGCGTCACTGTTTACCGTGTGAGAAAAGCCACAAGGTACAACAAAACCCACTGTAAGAGTTTATTAAGGGAAGGGAACAGAAGGGGGTGCTCAGGCCTTTGGAAAGATCGTGCAGGAAGAGAGGGGAGGGGTAAGTGGAACCTGCTTTTATAGATCCCTCCCCTCCCCCACACAAACACATATGTGCTTATGGGCTTACGCAGCTGTGCCACTCATGCACATAGATTACGTGATCACGCTGCACACGGATTGCGGATTGCATAGGACTTGCATAGGACGTAAGGCCCTGGGATGACTAAGCATCTTGCCAGCGAACACAGGGTCATGTAGCTGGGGGCGTGGCTAGGAATTCTAACAGTAGCTACAAAGTTCTGCTTTCCCAGCTTATACTTGCTCTAGAAAGAAAGTGTTAAAGGAACCATGATGTAAGGATAAGAAGAGCCTGCTGAGAGATGTAATTTTATACAAAGGGGAGGTAAAAATTCTGGGGTAACTGGCAGACTACAGAAAGGAAGGATTTGGAGACTGGGATGAGAAGACACTAGCTACGTAGTCCTCCCAAAAGCTGCATTTCCGTAGCCTGCACGCTAGAATTTGCTTATCTAATAAGTGCATGTGCTCTGCGAAAACACCATAACTTCTCAGTTTTAGGAAATCACAAGGCAACCAAAGCCAACATCTGCTGACTTCTTTATACACACCATAGACTCATCCACTAATTTCCTGACAGTGCATCTCAGCACAGGAGGTTTTGAAGAATTTCCTGGAGTTAGAACCACAGTCACAGGGCTGAACAAATCCGGGATATGTCAGAAGCAAGCGTAGACCGTATAGGCTTGGATAACATCAAGGTTCAGTGATCACGGTGATGGGGAAGGTCTCCCATTAGGTGGACAGTCAGAGATCATTAACCATGTGAGCTTTCCTGAGATACTGGTGTCCCCAATTCCACCACCTACTTAGATATTACTTCAGGGAAATCACCTACAGTGGAGCCTCGGTTTTTCACTTGAAAAATCTCAAGTGACCTTATCTGTCTAAAGTCAGGATTCTAAACCAAATGATAGTGCTCCTCTTCCAGCTCTGAGTCAGCATCATCTGCTGCATCTCCACAAATCTCCTTTATCGGTGCTCTGCCTTCCTCCCCCTCATGCCCCACAGTCATGATTCACACACTCACAGTTCCCTTGAGGCTAATTGAAATAGTTCCCAAACTGGTTTTGCTGGTTCTTAGTCTCATGTAGGCCCAAAAGTCATTATCAACTTTTTCACACTGCTCTTTGATGAGCTCCCTGTCATAATAAAGTCCAAATTCCTTCCTGTAGCAGAGAGTCCTCGAGGCCCTACGCGTTCATTCCTTCAGCCAAACCTTTCCAGTGCAGCTCAGACCTAGCCACCAAACTGCCTGCCCTTCACTGAGTCCTCCACACTTCCTTCTTCTTCACTTTTGTTCGTGATACTCCCTCTGCTCAGGACGCCATCTCTCCTTCCTGGGTTTGGGCTTTAGAGTCCCACTCCAGGCGACCTCCTCCACGTTGTTCTCTGAGCCCCCCACACCCGCCTTGCATGTCTTCCTCAACATTTTCTCTTCAGTTGTTAGTCTGGTTCTCTCACCTGACCTTTAGCTCAGTGAAGCTACAGCAGAGTGCCAGCCTCTTGACCAACCCTCAGTAAGTGTTAGGTGAGTGAATAAAAGATAAAGCAATGAATCAAAAAACCTCAAGTCCCCTACAAGATCCCAAACTTCATAACCTGGGCTAAGAATGCCTGTCTCTTAGCAGAATTTTATTGTTGCTTTGAGAAGAGGTTCTATGGTTTTTAGGTGGGGTCTTGTATAGTGCAGGATGCCTAGAACTCTTGATTCTCTTGGCTTTGCCTCAGGAATACTGAAATTATAGGTGTGTGCGCCATCGTGCCTGGCTTTTTTAGCCATACACACACACAGAGAAAGAGAGAGAGAGAGAAAGAGAGAGCCCACACTTCTTGGATTAGTAAGACAATAAAGTTAATGAGTTATATTAGACCTTACTGGGTGGTTATGCAGAACAAAGGCACATACACACACACACACACACACACACACACACACACACACACACGAATGCACGCACGCACACACGCACGCGCACGCGCAGCGAGGGTAGGGTGGGGTAGGGAGTGGGAAGAAAACAAACAGAAAGGCCGGGGTGGGAATGGCACCAGAAAGAAATTTCACCACATTTCCTTTGAAATGCAAATCATACTGTCTCATGGGTAGATATTTACAAGAACTGTCACATACTTTATCGATGATTGCCTCTTCTGAAAGGTAAATTAAATGAGTGCTATTATTAACTGTGTTGTACCAATACTGCTTGGAAAGAGTTCCCATTTGTTTGTTTGTTTTGTTTTT
This sequence comes from Peromyscus aztecus, assembly GCA_902168405.1. Lineage (NCBI taxonomy): Eukaryota > Metazoa > Chordata > Mammalia > Rodentia > Cricetidae > Peromyscus > Peromyscus aztecus. The sequence continues at coordinate 19,822 of CABHPQ010162444.1, forward strand.
TTGAGACAGGGTCTCTCTACATAGCCCTGGCTGTCCTGGAACTCATTATGTAAACCAGGCTATCCTCAGACTCACAGAGATCTGTCTGCTTCTGCCTCCCAAGTACTAGAACCAAAGGTGTTTGACACTAGCCTAGCTTGGAGAGATTTCTTATGCCAAAGGGAAAAGCTGGTAATAAAATAATTAAAGAAAAAAGATAGAAATTTATGTATAGAACATGACCACAATTATTCATTCATTCATTCATTAGTTTTTTGGGTTTTTTTTTTTTTTTTTTTTTTTTTTTTTGAGATAGTTTCTCTGTGTAACAGCCCTGGCTGTCCTAGAACTTGCTTTGTAGACCAGAATGGCCTCGAACTCACAGAGATCTGCCTGCTTCTGTCTCCAAGTGCTGGGATTCACTACCACACATGGCCCAGAATACAATTAGTTTTAAAAAGGTAGCATATACAACAGAATGCATTTATTCAATAAACATTAGATGTCTGTCATATTCAGTGACTTCATGGAGTATGTAATTTGGTGGGAGAAAAGTACGCACATTAATCAACTAATATATAGCAAATGAAAAGTTGCAGTAGTGACTAGTGCATCAGATAGGGAGACATGGCACAGGAAGACTGTGGTCACAGAGAAAGAGGTCTTATGTAGGCCCAGGCAGCCTAGAGAAGACTTAACTGAAAAAATAATCTTGGATACTAGGCAGTGGTGTTGCATGTCTTTAATCCCAGCACTTGGGAGGCAGAGGCAGATGGATCTCTGAGTTCAAGGTCAGCCTGGTCTACATAGTGAGTTCTTGGATAGCCAGGGATGCACAGAGAAACCCTGTCTCATAAAACAAAACAAAACAACAACAACAAAAACCTTGGAAGTATGAAGAAGAACCTAAGAAGGTCAGGAAGAAAGTCCCAGGAAGAAGAAACACCAAGTGTAAGGGCGCTTGGTAGCAGAGGGTTTGCTAATGAGAGAGCAGCTGAGTCAGGTGAGAAGGGGACACTTAGGAGCTGAGGGAGGGCACTAAGTCACCAAGTAGAGAGATATTAAGAGCAAAAGTCTGCAAGCAAGTTCACACTTCAGTTGTTTCCTCTGTTTAAGTGAGCACCGGACTGGGGTCTGGTGTGGGAGCGGGGAGAGGAAAGTTCCAATCAGTGGCGGGAACTGGTTGGGAAGCTGTGACATTCTGCTAGGCAAGAGCTGAGAGTAGCTTGGTGGTGGCAGAGATGGAGAGAAACAGATCACTGGGCTCAGTAGAGTGTTTGTGAAGTCCTGGCTTTGACCCCCAGCACCACATAAACCAGGCATGATGGTCGCATGCCTATAATCCCAGCGCTTGGGAGACAGAAGCAAGAGAGCATTCGATTGTACAGTGACTTCGTGAGGCCCTGTCTTTAAAAAAAAAAAACTTCAAGAAATGTTGGGCAAATCCCTAAGATTTTGTAATAGATGGGATCAAAAGTCGGGAAGGTAGGAGCAGTGAGGTAGCTGATTTGCAAGACTTCCGGCTTGCATCGTTGCATGGCTGTGGTACTGTCCTTCCAGAGGCCAATGGAAGAAAATGAGGTTGGAACTGAGAACAATGAAAGCTGATTTTGAGGTGGTTATGTGCTCCAGTCAACCAGCATGCTAAATGGGCAATAGAAAGAAAATAAGGGACTGTCATTTACAAGTCTGGCTGGAGACGAGCATTTGTGAGTCATCTCTTGGTGGTGATTTAAGCCTGAGCAAGAGTAAGATTTCTTTAGAGAAAGTTTAGGGTAGGAACAAGAAAGGATTTAATATCGGGCTCTGGGGAGCCGAATATTCAAAGTCAAGGAGAGGAGATTAAACTAAAAAGGAACCCCCAAAGCCAGAGATGCTGAAAAGGACCGAATACTATGAGATTATTTTACTTGCATAGTTTTTTACAACTGCTTAGGAATTCTTAGTTAAGAAAAAATAAGGGCCAACAAGATGGTTCAGTGGGTTTAAATAGACTGGCAGCCTGAGTTCAATCCCTCGTAACTACGTGGTAGAAGAAGAGAACTGACTGCCACACCGTTGTCCTCTGACACCCCCGTGTATACTGTGACAGGCACACACACACACACACACACACACACACACACACACACACACGCGCGCATGTGCAAACGCACAAAGAAAGGTACAGCACCTTAACCTTAATTAGTTTTCTAGACTTTGGAAAAAAAAAAAAAGTAGTACCCGAAAGCCAGATGTGATGTCCAAAAGGTTTAACTAGCAGGACTTCCCAGGACCAACATTTTGGCAGGTTCCTAGAGGAAGGAGACAAGGAGCCACTTGAGGAGGTCTTAAGACAGAAGCTGCTGCGTTTAGTCTGAAGGGGATGGTGTGTTACAGAGCATCAGCCCTCATGAGAACCATCACCAAGTCAGATGGTGGTGGCACACCCTATAATCCCAGCACTTGAGGGGCAGAGGCAGGCAGATCTCTGTGAGTTTGAGGCCAGCCTAGTTCAGTCAGGGCTACACAGAGAAACCCTGTCTTAAAAAAGAAAAGAAAAAAGAACCTTCACCCGCTGGATCCTGCCAGCTCCTTCATCTACCAGCTGCTTCGTCTACTTTTGCCATTTAGATTCTTGGCTCCGCCACTACAGACTAGTTGTCATTTCTTGAGGACATCTTGTCTTTTCATGCCTACATGGTCTTCCCTGGGCTTAGAATGTCTTTTTCTTCTTTATCTGGCAAATTTTGTGCATCTTCAAAAACCTAAGTGAAATATTCTCTCCTCTGTAAATCTCCCTTGACTCCCAAAGCAGAATAAAGAGCTCCATTATTGTATTTTTGTGCATTTTATATATACTTTTATTGTAATTATCATCTCATTAGATTGTGGTCATGGTTCTGTTTCCTTTCCACAGTTTTTAGCTCCTGAACCACAAGGTCTGGCTCGTCTGCTGTTATATCCCCAGCATCTAAGAATTCTTGGCACATGTGTACTTAAAAAAGAAAGAGAGGGAGACTGGGGATGTGGCTCCTCAGTTAGGAATTGCTTTTGTAGGGGACCCAGGTTTGGTTTCAAGCATGCACATGGCACCCCACAACCATCTGTGACTTCAGTTTCAGGAAAAGGACATCCTCTTCTAGGCTTTGTGGGTACTTCATTGAACATGGTAGACATACATGCATTCAGGCAAACGAGTCACACACATCAAATAAAAATAAATATTTTTCTTTAAAATAAAAAATACATCTTTAAGGCTGGGCGGTGGTGGCGCACGCCTTTAACCCCAGCACTTGGGAGGCAGAGGCAGGTGGATCTCTGTGAGTTCGAGACCAGCCTGGTCTACAGAGCGAGATCCAGGACAGGCACCAAAACTACACAGAGAAATCCTGTCTTGAAAAAAAAAAAATCTTTAAAAAGAAAGACCTAGAACTTGGGAGGCCGAAGCAAAAAGCTCCTGAGTTGAAAGCCAATCTGAGCCACACGGTGAGTTCCAAGGCAGCCTCACCCACATAGGCAGACGCTGTCTCGAAAAAGAACAGGGCATGGGGGAGAAGAAGGAAGAAGGAGAAGAAAAGAAGGAAGGAGGAAGGGAAGGAGGGAGGGAAGGAAGAAAGAAGGAATGTGGTTGCTTAATCTCAACGTGACTGCAAGGTTTTCTCCCAATGTGTTATCTAAAACACAGCAGCAGTGTGGAGACACGTTACAGGGTGGACGGAACTTGAAAGCATGATGCTAACTGAAAGAGGCATGATTGTGTTTTATATAATTCCATTTATCCGAAGTACCTAGAATTGGCAAACCCACAGAGACAGAAAGTAGGTAAGAGGCTGCCTAGGGCTGAGGACCTTGGAAGAGAAAGGAAGCAATTGCTCATTGGTTCAAGTTTTCTTTGTGAGGTCATGACAATGTCCTAAATTGATTGTGATGTTGCTCAACTCTGTAAATATATCAAAAAACCATCCAGTTGGGTATTGTAAATGGATGAATTGTATAGTATATGAACTGTATCTCAAGAGAGCTGGTATTTTAAACATTCGTCAGCAGCTCTTCACACTGTCTGATTCAAGGGAGAGCTCAGATGTTTCCTGCTAGGGAGGAAGGTGGATTCAACCAGAATGAGTGTGCAGAGGTGTGGCTGGCGTAGGGTGCTGGCTTGGGAAAGACACAGCATGTATGGGAATGAACTTGAGTCCTGATAATTGAATTGGCCACAGAATATTTCAAAAGGAAGAATTCTGGTGAAAACGGAAACCACCTCAGTGAAACCAGATTTCAGCAGAAAAGGCTAAGGTTGCTTGATCAGGGTGAGGCTGTTCTTTAAACTGGTGGCTCAGAATCCTGTCCTTACCTTGGGCCTGTGGACTCGGGAGCCAGCTGCCTGAGTTCTAAGCCTGACTCTGCATTTGCAGGTATGTTTGCCCTGTGCAGACTTCTCGATGTCTCTGTGCTTCTGCTTTTCCTACTGTAAAGGAAGGCTACATATAGTACAGTAGCCGCTTCCTGGAATGAGGGAAAGAACTGAATCAGAATCTAGAGCCCCAGAACAGTTGTTGGGGAAGCAGCTAGATCTTCAGGACAAGATAGCTGAGGGGCGAGGTGGTGACTGAGAAACCGTCTGCCCTGTTAGCGGCCTCATTGCTCAATCTGCCAGTGGGGCTCATACTTCCTGTTTTCAGTGTCTGGAAGCCCTGATGCTGCTGGGGCTGCTCGAGTTTGAACAAGATCCTTCTTGGCCCCAGGGGAAGAAATGAAGAAGCTGAATGGCAACTTAGCCTGGGCTGGGCCCCTTAGCTTCTAATCAGGTCCTTTCTTTCCCAGCAAATCTCTGCTCCCAGGAAGGATTAAACCCTGAGATATTTACTTAGCTTTGTGAAAGCTGGTGGTTGGGCGCTTTACTTAGGTGCCCCCTCCCCCCATAGGTGTGTGCGTGTGTGTGTGTGTGTGTGTGTGTGTGTGTGTGTGTGTGTGTGTGTGTGTGTGTGTGTGTATGTGTGTGTGTATTTGTACATGCACAAGTGTGCCACGGCACTGAACTGAAGTCAGAGGACAACTTCTAGGAATCATTTCTCTCTTTTTACCATGTGGGTTCTGGGGCTCAAACTCGGGTTGTCAGGTTTAGCAGCAAGTCCCTTGGTCCAGTGAGCTTTCTCACTGGCACTGTTCTCTCCTTTACGGTGGAGGAAACATGGGCAGAGGACCAGAGAGGCTAATGGTCTTTTCCAAACCACACAGCTAGTGTTAAACGCCAGGATTCTAGTTCAGGTCACCTGATTGCAAAACCCATGCTGAAACACAGCTGTGCTGTGTGGAAAAATGTGCTTGGTTATGGGACTAAAAGTTCAGGGGTCCGTAGAACACCCAGGAGACTTTGCATCCTCAAAACTCCACTCAGAAAACTGGCTGTTCGTGCAGAGAACTCATTCATGGTCTTGAATTTCCTGGGCCCTTCATGGATTCTGACCAATTGTTGCCTCAGGTTCTTAGTCAGTGGTGCATATCAAAAACACCTCATGAGTTTTCCCAAGATCACAGACCTGGCACCAGCCCTGATCTGAATCATAGGTAGGGCATAGGTGTGTAGATATTTTTAAAAGTTTCTCAGGTGACTCTAATAAGAAACATTGCCAAAACTCACAAGCATGACTTGGAAATTCCAATATTTTAGCATCTAATTATATCTTCCAGCCTGCCTTCTGTGTATACCTCAGTTCTTCAGAAACTGGTGTTTGATTCCAATTATGTGGTCCCCCCTACTAGAACATCATCCAGCTTTAATTCTGACTTCCCTGATCTTCCAGATAGCAATGAGTGGCATTAACATGCAAAACACAGCACTAGCCCCACATGCAGATGATGGGGAATTTTATTTTATTTTTTCCCTGAATGTCACATATGGAGGGGGGTGCTATGGGTCAGCAGTTTCCACATGAGCAAATGTTATTGGCTAAGGTCAGCCCAAGGATTTGAAGGGGGAGCAGAGTAAAGAGAATGTGGTTCAGCCAATCCTAAAGAGGATCACTATGAGTGGGGCCTCTTTGAGCAGGCCAACAATCTAATCTTGGCTACTCAGGAGGCCAAAGCAGGAGAATCACACATTTAATGTCTGCCTGGGCTGCAGAGTGAGTTTAAGGGCTGCCTTATCACTTAGTAAGACCTTACTTCAAAATAATAAAATAAAATATAAAATAAAATAAGAAGGTAGCTAGGGCCTAAGATGTAGGATTTAATCTTCAGTACCACAATTAAAAATAAATAAATATAAATAAATAAGGACAACTACATACAGTTCTAAAAGAGGCAGACTGCTGGATGTGGTGGCGCATGCCTTTAATCTCTGGACTCAATGGGCAGAGACAGGCCTGGTCTACATACTGAGTTCCAAGCCAGCCTAAGCTATACAGTGAGTCCCCATCCCATAAATAAATAAATAAATAAATAAATAAATAAATAAATAAATAAATAAATAAATAAATAATAAAAGAGGCACACCACACAGTGAATGAGGAAGCAATTGTGAGATGCAGCTCAGCCCAAATACCATTCACCAAGCCATAGCTTGTTTCATAACTCTGGGAGCTATGACGGTCAGCCCGAGACCTCTCCCAACCTTGCCTTCCCAGGCCATTAAATGCAGATATGTTCCATCAACACAGAGAACTCAACATCAGCCCCCACACACCATGGAAAACTACGTTTGCTCTTTCTGGAATATCAGATTCACAATGGCTTGGTGTTTGGTTGTTTTCTTTTTATCATTTGTTTGTTTGTTTATTTTTGAGACAGGGTTTCTCTGTGTAGCCCTGGCTGTCCTAAATTCACTCTGTAGACCAGGCTGGGCTTGAACTCAAAATATCCACCTGCCTTTGAGTCCTAAGATTAAAGGTTTATCTTGTTGTTGCTTCAAGTTAAACTGTACTCTGTAGCCAGGTTGTCTTCAAATTCACTTCAATCTTCCTGCCTCAGGCTCTCCCAGGCTGGGACACCAGGCATGAGACATTATACCCACTCACACTGATATTTTCATCTTTTTTTTTTGTAAGATTTACTTTTAATTTTGTGTCTGTGTCTATGGATGCTGGTGCTTACAGAGGCCAGAGGAATTACAAGTGGTTGTCAGACACCTGAAGTGGGGGCAGGGCAGCAAACTCCAGTTCTCTGCAGGAACAGATGCACACATACTCTCAACTGCGTGGCCATATCTTCAGTACTCACTTTGCTATTTTGTTTGCATCAGCTTTTTCTTTTCTTTCTTTGTGGATTTTTTTTCCTTTTAGACAATGTCTTACTATGTAGCCTAGCTGACCTTGAAATCATTATGTAGTCCAGGCTGACCTTGAGTTCACATCAATCTCTATTTATCTTTCAGGTTTAGTGAAGGCATGGACTACCACACTGGCTTGGACCAACAGTTTTCCCGCATCCAAGCATTCTTGTCCAGGAGAGCCTAAGCATGTCCCAAATGATGCTAAGATGCATGTCACCTTCTTTATTTCTTCTTTTGCTGCCCCCCCTTCCCTTATAAAGAACCACGGAGGAACCAGAATCTTCAGAAAAATCACATTTTATTGATCACCTTTATTCAGAATTATAAAAATAGATATAAATAAAAATAGCAGAACATAATTATTAAATATTAAGTGTATAAGAGTGGTCCTTACCCCACCCAGTGAGGATTGGATGACCAGGCTAATAAGTAAAAAAGATAACTGGCCAAGAAGTGGACATCTATGTAAAAAGTGAAACAAACATTTAGTGCTGGTCACGGGTCACGCCCGAGAATGATACATTCACGTGGGGCATCACATGGAAGACTGAGAGGTCCCAGCATCACAGTCCAGAGTTTAGGGAAATGCCTAGACTTGCGTTAGACACAGGAATACACCAGCTTTTGCTCAGGCTTACACCCACAGCCTGTGTACAGTGAACAAACATATACACATGTATATTTGCTGATCCATTCGTGGAATGCTAGAGCCATTCCCTCAAACCGTTAGTGTCTCTACTCCTCAAACCACTGTTCTCACACAGGACAAGCCCCCTCAAAATACTTCAGCTGTTACACTTCCTAATTGGGAAATCATTTCTTTCCCAACAGCAGACCTCATGAATGACCCGTTAGGGGAACCAACTCTCCTCCTACACTTGCACAGGAGACGTTTTTACAACTTCAGATGGCTTTAGTCCAGAAAAACACAACTCCTGATCAATATCATCCTGAGTCAGGACCAACTTTCCACCCTGGTCAGGGGGTCTGGGTGGCCAGCACCCAGGCCTGTGTCTGAGGGTAAAACTGTTGGCACTTACCCTGCTGGGCAGCACAAGCAAACTGCAGTCTGTCCTTCTCAACTTCTTCCCTACATTTGATAGAGAGGACCCTGCTGCAGAGGTGACGGGCAACATGGAAGTGAGTGGTCCATCTGTTTCTCTCCTCCGCTACCTGGTGGCCATCAGAAGGCTAGGCCATTCTCTTCTCCAATGTGGGATTGGATCCAGTTCAGGAAGTATGAGACCCTCGTGTAGACACCTGGCTTGTTTTTCATTGCACATCCACGGCCCCAGCTCACAATCCCACTCAGAGTTGGGCGGCCATTGACGTCACAGACGAGAGGTCCTCCAGAGTCTCCCTGGGAAGCCAAAGAAAAGAGGTGAGCTCTGGGAGACACGAGGAAAGGGCCACCACCACTCAGCCACGCCTGAGATAACAGGGAGAGGTAACTTGAATCAGAGACCTTGGCAACTCCTTGTTTTACAACCCATGGAGTGTAAAGCTTCTACCCAGCATCTGCCAGCCACTGTTCAACCCCCTTTCCCAGACCCTGCCATTCCTCACCACAGAACACCCCATGCTCAGTCTCAGTTTTGTTCTTTCAACTGAAACATGCTTCTCTTTTCCTTCCGTCTCTTTTTTTGTTTGTTTGTTTTATTTTGTTTTGTTTTTTGAGACAGGGTTTCTCTGTGTAGTTTTGGTACCTGTCCTGAATCTCGCTCTGTAGACCAGGCTGGCCTCGAACTCACGGAGATCCACCTGGCTCTGCCTCCCAAGTGCTGGGATCAAAGGCGTGTGCCACCACCGCCCGGCTTCCTTCCATCTCTCTATTTACCACGTCATATTCTCCTTAAGGCTTTTCCTCCCTTTCCTAATGCCTGATCTTTTGTAATTCCCAGTGAACAGATCCTGAACAATGAATTAGAGAATCATTTTGATCTCACTTGTTCTTAGCCAAAGGCCCAGGAGTGATGTGAATAGTATTTATCTGTTTTGTTGTTGCTGTTTGTTTCTGTTTTGGAGACTGAGACAGGGTCTCATGATCCTGTATATTCCAGGCTGGCTTTGGACTCACTATGTAGCTGAAGAAGTAACTTGGGAACTTCTGATGCCGATGCCCTCAAGAGCTGATACTACAGGTGTGGGTCATTCCACCCAGTGCTGGGGATTGGATCCAGGGCTTCATTCATGCTGGGTAAGCTCTCCACCAACTAAGCTATGCCTCCAGACTGTTGGTTTTTCTTATGGTCTCCATTCCCTGAGTGGAGGATTGAACTCAGGACTTTGAGAATACTAAGCAAGCGCTGTACCACTGAGCGAGGCACCCATCCGTTTTTGTTGTTGTCTTTTTTTTTTTAATTTCTCTTTATTTTTACTACATATTTTTGCTATGTAGCACAGACTTTGAATTCTCACTATGTAGCTTAGGCTGGCCTTGAACTCATGATCCTTCCCTCTCAGCTTCCAAAGTGCTAGGAATGCTGAGGTTATAGGTGTGTTCCATCATGCTTGGCTTTTTTTTTTTTAAAAAAAATGGTCTTTGTCCTTTTAGTCTAAAGTGTGTAGCACAGGCTCACGCCAAATGTTTGAACCTGTAAGGATTGACATAAGCTTCCAAAGATCTAAGACCTTGATTCTTAGAATACTGGCTGGAAAGAAACTCCACAGAGCTGTCAGATCAAATCCAAGAGCTGTGGGGAACTTGGGGGTGATGAAAAGGGATGCTTGGGAGTCTTACCTGGCAGGCATCTGTTTCCCACTGTGGGTCAGCAGCACACAGCATTTTATAAGTGATTTCAGAGCCATAGTAGTGGGGCTGCATACACTGTTCATGGGAAATAAGCTTCACAACAGACATTTTCAGGTTCTTTGGGTACATATAGTCAGCTGGATAGAGGAAATAAATGTTTGCATTAAGAAGTGTCTATAAATGAGACTCTCTCCAAGGATGAAGATAAAAAATACATCCCATGTATGGAAACCCCTTTTTTTTTTATATTCCAGTCTAGCCTTTACTTCACCCATAACTGTTCACCCCATTTGACTTGGTTGCCCATTTCTTCCTACTCTATCCCTGGACCTACTGTGCTCCCATCCCTGTCTCCACAGTGTTCCTTTGGTAGTCTGCTACATTTGCTTCTGGACCATAACACGCCCCCAGCTTCAACTGTCACTTACAGTCATGCTCGTTTCCAAAGCCAGTGATCTCACAGTCTGAACCAAACTGGGCATCACCAAACCTTGGGGGCAGGCAAATGGTCTGGATGGACCTGGATGGCTGTGCACAGTGGCCTGTGCTGGTACGTATCTTCAGTAA